>JABXWE010045215.1:0-20363 GCA_014611495.1 Limonius californicus
CCCGCTGGGACCTTTGCGAAAGATGGCGCTGTCAGTTATTTCCAGTACTACCTGCAGTTGACCAAATACACTTTCAAATGACAGATTTTCTACATCGTTTACCTGGGTCACGTTAACTCAGAAGCAGGTAGCAAAGCCCATACCGCCTTATCCCCAAGAATAAGGTGTTATGATGGTATTATTTTAATGAAAATGTTTCCAAATTTTACCTAGCCTAGAAAGTATTTATTAGCCTATGGTTGTACCTAGCTTGTAGTATAGCTAGTATTTTACAAGTAAGGTACGACTGAACACTGTGTAAAATGTAGCCAAACGGTATATAGAATGACTATTTTAACAGTAGCAGAGCTGCACCTAGCTTGTAGTATAGCTAGTATTTTACAAGTAAGGTACGACTGAACACTGTGTAAAAAGTAGCGAAACAGTATATAGAATAGCTATTTTCACAGTGGCTGAGTTGTACCTAGCTTGTAGTATAGCTAGTATTTTACAAGTAAGGTACGACTGAACACTGTGTAAAAAGTAGCCAAACGGTATATAGAATGACTATTTTTAACAGTAGCAGAGCTGTACCTAGTTTGTAGTATGGCTAGTAATTAGTATTTTACAAGTAAGGTACGACTTAACACTGTATAAAAAGTAGCGAAACGGTATATAGAATAGCTATTTTAACAGTAGCTGAGTTGTACCTAGCTTCAAGTATAGCTAGTATTTTACAAATATGGTATGACTTAACACTGTGTAAAAAGTAACGAAACGATATATAGAATAGCTAGAATATTTTGAAACGTAGTTTTCCTAACACCAATTTCTGCTGTTGTAGCACCTTTCAGAACTTGCGGTTGCCTTGCAGATATATGTGCGTATAGATTCAGTAGAAACGGCAATAGAAATAACAACTTGACGGAATGCCTTCGTATTATACTGTGCTCAGCGCAGATGGAAGAACTTTTGCTACTAATAATATAAAAACAACTCATGCCATCTCTACTTCATTGGAAAAACTTTTCAGGTGATCTTCTTGCAAATAATATCTAATGAGATTAATTCGGGTATTCTAAAACATTTTTAAGGTTTATAAATCTAGATGTGTTCATATAATTGAACTAAAGTCGATGCTATAGAAAACATTTTCAATCGAATGTAACACTTTGAGCACGTACAAACAGGAAATTACAAGAAACAGCCCGGAAATACCTTTAATGCTAGACTTAAAAAGCACAAAAAGCCTCAAATGAATCTATTAACTCCAGAAAGTTATTTTTCCTCTACCGTAGGATTTTCCAACATTTAAATTTAAAATTGGATAACCAAACAGACTGCTTTAGAAACTAATTGGAAATGATACTTGAACAGAACACAATTATCCAATCAATGGTTGATCTTTGTATTCGTAAATAGAAAAAATCTTGAAAGGTGTGAACAGTTGCCTTGAATTGAGCTAACGCGCAAATCCTTTATTGTTCTATTTAACTGTAGCCTTCGAACTTATCGACTTTGTGTCCAGCACAACCGTAGCGATCGAGTTTGGGCATTAATTTTTCGCAAACTGCAGGGGCGGCGAGCAACAACTATAAGCTTTTGTGCAACTACATAAAACTGTGCTAACATCTAAATATCAAAATCTCTAAACATGAGAAAACTTTTAAACACAACATGAACACGCAACGGGAATAAATTATTCAAGACAAGTTGTGAAAAGAAAACTGTTTGTTTTGAATAAATAACAAAATCTGAACATATACAACATAAACAGGACATAAGATTTTGCTTTTTAAAACTACTTTGTACATAATTTACGAATAGACAACACAACTTTAGAGGAAGAAGTCTTTCAGGGAAATTGATTTCTGGTAATAATTTTATCGTGGTTAGTTTATAAAACGTCGATTTAAATTTTTTTATGTTAATAACACTAGAATACTTTTTACGAGTCTAACCTGCAAGTATCTCAACTGCAGGGCAGCAGGGGAGTCCCCGATGACTTCTGAAGCTTCTCGCAATGCCCTTGAAGCTTTCTGTTCGCCTTCAGCGGCGATGACCTTGGCGCGAGCTTCGCGGGCTGCTTCGGCTTCCGCAGCCATGGCTCGTTGCAGCTGGACAGGGAGACGAACATCCTTGCTGCGAATCGGGAAAGCAAACACATTACAAATAGTAAAAGTTATGGAAATGCATCATACATTTCGACCCTTTCAACGTTAATGCCCCAAGATTCAGTGGCTTCGTCCAAAAGCGACTTCATGTGTTGAGAGATGCTTTCACGTTCGCTGAGGATTTCATGGAGAGGCCTTTGTCCCATTATGTTCCGCAGAGTCGTTTGAGCTAGAAGTCGGGTGGAATGATGAGCATTTTCCACGTTGGCGATTGAAACCGTGGCATTCGAAACACGATAGTAAACCACAGCATCAACCGAGACAGTAACGCTGTCCTTTGTCAAGACCTACAATGAGACATACGTGACTACGACGAAAAATTTATTAGGGAGAGGCAATGGGGCGTAAAAAACTATAGATGTGTAGCTAAGGACTAGACGTGCACAGCAAGGGGCCTATAGGAAATAAAAATGTTAGCAAGCGTCTGCTTTTGTCACAGTCATCTCAGAAATTGAGTTTTTCCACCGAGAAGTCTAATTGATGTGTGTAGGATGTTTTTTATTTTACGCAAGCTTTCGGGGTACATTTTAATTAAAAACGTTCAACGTTTTATCATCTACCGGTAACTAATTTGTTATTTCACGGAAACTTAAACTGAAGTCCCAAATTTTTTTTAATGGAAAATTTTGGTTCTTTATATACTGACATTTTTTAAATCCAAAAGCCCGAATTTTTTGCGTGATGTAAACTTTAGTTATATTTTGCTGTTCTCGCTCCCCATTAATCTCGTCCAGCAAAAACCTGCAAAATTTGCATGTATATTTGTTAAGCTTGAATTGTGGCGTGACAAGCTTGCGGTGTGACAAATAACAACTCAACTGTATTGAGTTAATAGCTCCTAGTACGTCAACATAAGTAGAATCGACAATAGCAAAGCAGTGGGGACATATACAAACACTAATATCTGAGGTAATTTAATGTTGCTGAAACTAATAAATATAATACAATGAGCACAACAACAAAGTGTAGAACAGTATTTAAATATGGGTTAATTTGAAAATATTAAATATAAATGCAAAAAGTTTAACAAAATGCTGAAAAAGGTGCGAAACTGATTAATAACTAGGGAACAGTTCGTTAAGGGAGAAACATTAAACAGTTTTTGAAAACGAAAGCATGAAATCGACTAATTTAAACTACACCGTTAATAGAATCTTTGAAGACCATAGTATTTATAAGCTTATGAAAACACGTGAAGGATAAATGATAAAGAAGAGATAAATATAAAAGACACAAAAACAGCTTCTGTAGATAATAAATCTCAAAGCACCAGGCCCAGGTAATATGAGAATGGAATTGGTAAACTAGCGGAATACAGTACTGATTTGGTGAAAATTGCTCGAAAACAATTGCTTGAAAGCAATGGCAAGATATGAAAGTGCAATGCAATCAATCTAAAGTTATTAGAGTGGTCAAAAAATACTCTGAAATGTGAGACGGGAAAAATTGAAAATAAACCCCGCAGTGCATTGCGGAAGACGAGTCTGGCAGACAGAAGTCTTAATTCGATAGATTGAACCAAGATATGGCCCGAAGCTACTGATGTAAGTGTATGCACTTCTACTGTAAGACGGAGACTTCTTAAATCTGGACTTAGTGGTTGCAAATTCCGGAAGAAGCCCCTCCTCAGAAAAACAAAGGCTCCACCGTTTGAGGTGGGCAAAGGATTATCGCCATTGGACCCCAGAACAACGGCAGAAGGTACTATTTAGTGATTAATCTACCTTTAACATTAACAATCATGCTGGAAACAAATATGTTAGAAGATTTCCTGAAGAATTTTCAGGACAGTGTGTTCTACCAACAATTAAACATCCAATCTCTGTCATAGTATGGGGCTGCATGTCTACTGAAGGTGTTGGTAGACTGCATGTTGTATCTGGCATGCCGAATGCAACCAAATACGTTGATGTCCTACGGAGAGGATGCTGCCTAGTGGAAAAGAGTTATTTCCTGACAAAACTTTTATTTTTCAAGATGATAATGCTCCTTTCTACAGAACAAAGGTTGTTCAATCTTGTATGTCAACCAATAAAATTAAAAGAATAGACTAGCCAGCACAATCCCCGACCCTACATCCTATAATAAACTTGTGGCAGAGGAATTCTAACATTATTTCACGAAAAAATCCCACAAAAAAGGTGGAATTAATCGAATCCCTAATTGACGCCTGATATCGCTGCATTACGAAGGAAGAATTACAAAAACTGGTGACTTTTATACTAAAAAGGTGTGAATCAGTTATTAAAAACAAAAGACGGCCTATTATGTACTAAAATAGTTTTTAATTAATTAGTATGTATTGTAATAAACGTTTAGTTGTAGAATACATTATTATGTATAATGTACAATTTTTCTGTTTTTGAATAAATTTTATATATCGAATTGTCGAATTACTTGATGGATTTAAACTGCGATTTATTTCATTTGCGCAACTGATGCAGAACTTTTTCACACCACTGTATATATTAAAAACTATATTATGAGCAACATATCTGCGAACAGATCTTTGAATATCGCCATCGTTCTCAAAATTGTTCACTATAAACACTATTGCTTCCGCACAATCCCAATTTTAGCGACTCTCCATTGGAGGTTGAACACCAGACAAAAATGGTTCTACTTGTAGTTCGCTGAGGTTTTATTGTCGTGGGATTGCCTCTGTACATTTCCATATGTTAGGATGGTTCGCTGAAAGTAACTCCTGGAAACCCCTACGCCAACCTTCTATGCTGTTGTTGGTTGTTCACCTTGAAGTGTGCCTTCGTAACAATTCCACATACGTATAGGAAAACGTGGTTAACGTCATCTTCATTTTCAGTGCAAAAGCGCCACTATCTCGTACCTGTTTTTCAAACCGTTTGATTGAATATGCGGCACTACATCACGCACAACATTAATTACCACACTTTCAAAATCCGTCATTATTGTTACTGGAGTTGCGTCAGGTATCAGCTTTTTATTTTTGATTTTACGAAAAAGTTCACTACACGACTCTTTCCTTTTATTTGGTAAAAGCGTGTAAATTAGTGGAACAGCAGTATTACATTGATCAAAAAGAAGTGGGGTAGCTTTGAAGGTTCCATCTCCATCTGTGCGGATGATGCTAAGAGACGTAACTCCTTCTACTAGAAAAAATAATTAGTCGATCTTCCACATGCCCTTTGTCATACAATAAGAAGTCTTTTCCATTCTCAGTGACCACGAACTCCTTTGGAAATACAATGTTTTGCCGACGGTTTGGAACTGCTGGATAAAAATTGTCACCTGCTTGAACATTTCTGATAGCTCTTTTGATACAACCTATTGCAGGTAACCTTACTGCTGCAGCTTCAGGAAGGTTTGTTCATGCGGCGGATATTAGAAGTTGTGGTGCATCTCTGGTAGATTTTGCACCATCTTTGATGGTATTATACACTTGAGCAGCTGCCACACTTGCAGCATCAGAAATGTGATTTTGAACACTATGTATTTTACTTACACTGTTACTCAGTGTTATCACCAGCGCGGAACAAACAACAAAAATCTTTTTTGGATCTACTAAAGTTTTATGCAAAATGTTCTTCTCTCCAGGTGTTAAGGATTTTCTTGCAGGCCAATGTTTTGTGGACCAGTATTGATCCATTGCTCTGCTGTCCCACTCACATATAAAACATGGAAACTTAGTAGATCCTTTCTGTTGGCCAAGGAGCATGCAAACAATTTTCAAATCTCCACATATCATCCAATCATGAACAGGATAGTTAATTTGATGTAAAATCATGTATACATTTTCGTAAGTTTCCGTCCTATGGACTGAGTGAGCCACAGGCAGTGGAGCATAAGTATTTCCATTGTTTAAAAGAACAGCTTTTAAGCTTGTTTTTGACGAGTCTATAAAAAGCATCCAATCTTCGTTGTTGTACAGGATTCCAAATTCATTCATTAGACCGCCAATATTATGGCAGTAAACCAAATCCTCTTCCTGCTTAAAAACTTAGCGAACTGCTGATCTATTGTTCTATAATGGTGAATAGATATTCCAGATGCAAACAAATGTTTTTCTTTTAGCCTAGAGCCAAGCAATTCTGCTTTTTCTTTAGTCAAACCCAAATCTCTTACCAAATCATTTAAATTAACATTTTCTGGAGAAAATTGTAACGCATCATCATCCGGTCCACCTTCAACAGGTTCAGGTTCACTGGACTCATCAAGTAAAACGTCATCAATATACTGTGGTGGCTCAGGGACAGGAAATCCCGGACCATGATCGACTGACCGAATAGCTGAAGGAAGGTTAGGGCAGACAATTACTTTTTTATTTTTGGATTTATATCCTGTAACATCAATGCTACAAAAATAACAATCGTCTGCATGATTTTTTTTGTTCTCTCCATACCATGGGTAGGTACTGCAAATCTAAAAGCTGTCTTTGCTTTTTTAGACCATTTTCTAAGGTCTTCAACACAAACATAGCAAACCTTGTGTGGAGCCCAATGTTTTTCTTGGTCACCGAGTTTTACACTAAAATATGCAAAGTACACTTTTTTAACAAATACTGTAATGTTTCGTTGATGTTTTTTAACTACAAAATCACCACATATATAACAAAAACTGTTAGACCAGTTCCTACGACCACGCTTAGCCATACTTAGAGCACATTGGCAAACAACTGAAAAGTGAGGTTATGTTAACTGAAAGAAAACAAACAACTGTAAGTGAACAAAGCGGGAATATCTAATATTTCGTATATTCAAATGTGAAAAAATGGTGGGTGGTACGACTTTTTATTATTATTTTCGGACTCAGTACACCCAAAAAATATAATAAATAGGCAAAATCATTAAAAAAGTTTTTTATCTTTGGCCTGTGTTATTGGTTTTTACTATTGGCTTACGATCTTTAAAAGGCATTTGCTCGAAAACTACTAATCCGAATTTGAAGAACTAGGAAGCGTTAAAACGAGAATGTAATGCCTTTTTAAAATGATGCACTCGACCCCCTTTCCCATTTAAAATTTTAGGGGTGAAGCTCACCACCCCCGGGAGGTTGAAGTGGCAAGGTTGTAAATAAACGCAAAAAGTTTCCCCCTCATAACAAAAATTGACGGGTCCGGGAGATTTTGTAAAAAAACAATAAATATCAAAAATATGAAAAATCGGCCTGTTTCGTTTTCATTGGCCCACCCTGTATATATTACATTGGATAGCTTGATTGATATCATCATCAATTGTCAACTAACATATACAGGTATATGCATGTAACTACAAATATAGTAAAATGGCGCCGTTCACTAAAAAATGTGTATGTTTTTAAGAGTAAGGATGTTATTTAACAAAGTGTTTGAATATTTTGTGATAAAAAACTTTACTTTTCGTGTTTTATTCCGGCTAATTAAATATGCGAATAATGATTCAAAAAATATTTAACGTGCATATGGAAAAAGGTTATCGATAGTCAGACACAGTATTTACATTGTCTGTACATCAATAGCGTTCATCATATTATACCTAGTGGCTGGTAATTCGTAGTATATCATACACACAACTATTCAGATTTTGTAATAAGATATTAAATATCTTCTTACGGGAACAATGTGAGGTTATGTTTGTGCTTTGTGCATTCCTCCATGGGAACTGATGCCAATTGTAAAAGAAAACTGTAAGAGGGAACTACGTAGACTATGTAGATTACGTAAGTATGATATTGTATGTATCAGGACGTAAAAAAAGCATTTTCATATACAATTTTTAAATGTAATCTCTAATTCTTCGAATTCAAGTGAATACATTGATGGTATCATCCGAAATGGAACGAATTAATTGTGTTAGGTGACAAAACATAAATCAATCAATTTGTGGGACGTATAAGCGTGCAAAATCATCGAGAAGGAAAAAGCAAAACGAAACTGATAAACGACTGATTGAAATTAAAACTTTCAAAAGCCAATCAATCTTTCAAATATTTCATTTACAGAACGGCAGCCAATTAACAGATTTTTCTGTATTTGTCAATCGATCTTCAGTTTCCCATTAAGGTCAATGGATGTTTAAATAAAAATTGCAATCGTGTTCCAAGCTAGACGTGCAAATATCGCATGTGATACTTTCATTTAATATTCTGTATTACGAAAGTAATAAAATAAGCAGCAATGGTCTCGCTGCAGCATTGAATGAGATAAGCAACATAAAAATATATAACAACGAGCTGAAGCAATACACAGAAAACAAATATCGGTTACGATTGGGTAGAAAGGAATTGAATCAAACCAAGAAAGGTACATAAAACGAACCTCTTGAGGCGGAATGTCGTAGGTGCGTGTACGAAGATCGACCCTTGCATACGCATCTATGCAGGGAAGGATAAAGAAAATTCCTGAAACAAAATTGAATTGGTAGAAACACACAAATATTTAAATCTGAATTTTACAACTCTAAACATCGAAGGTTGCTAAAAATAACAGTGATGAGAATATATTCAAAATAAAACTGTGGCGGCTGTTTCTGACAACAGAAAATGCTAAAGGCTTTCTTTCGTATTTCTTGTAATATACAAAAAGACGTCGGTACAGTTTTTGAGATCCACTGAAGACCAGTTTATAAAAATCAAGCTTCGCTTCTGTGTTAGACGGATTTTTACTCAAATACTTATGAGCAACAATCCATTTTTTAATCTTTGTGTGACGTCAAAAAGTAAATTATAAAAGTCCGTAAAATTAAATTTACCATAGTCGTATAGCCCAAACACGATTATTTTGCATCACGGCGGCTTTTGAATGAATCAAACATGGTTCTGTAAAATATACTTTGTAGATTGATGTTATAATTCCTAATGTGATAGACACATTACCAGTTGTATTCGCATAAATTTATAATAATAGTATCCAATAGTATAATATGAGTAATAAAGGAAAGCCTTATACATACAGTGATTAACAGGAGAATCCGAACCTAGCAGGCCACGCATAGGCAACCCAAAATACACATCGCAAGATGCTGTGATGCCTATTTGAAAAGCTTCACGCTTCCCATAATAGTGCTTGGGGACGCTATATTGCTGGAACCTCATATGCCGTATTGCATTCTTTTTATTTATTTATTACTGCATATTTACAATCTACTCTTGAATTGAGTAATAAGTTAATGGTAAAATAATACATGTCATGTGCAGGGATATAGCCAGCGCTATTCTCCCGGATATGGTATGTTATGGCTGTGGAGGCTGGTGGGTGAGATCCTGTGGCCAATTTCGCTGGAGTCTGCGGGGTATTGCGGGTGGGTTAGACAGCTGTTCGATGAGGACATTTTCGTGCCCTGCGAGCTGGTAATGGTAGGTAGTGGCGAGTCTCTGAATTTCGTGTGCAACAGTTGGGATGTTCAGATCTGTGTGGAGGGTATCGTTAGTGATCAAAGGGAGGGTCTTAGATTGGAACCGCTGTAATATTTTGGTATGAGAGGCCTTTGTGCAGCCCCAAAGTTGTATCCCATAGGTCCATATGGGCTTTAGTATGACCTTATATAGAAGAAGCTTGTTTGTGAGGAAGAGTTGGGAGCGAGGGCCCAGCAACCAGTACATTTTCTTGAGTTTTAGGTCGAGTAGTTTTCTTTTGGCTTTAATATGAGTGATCCAGGTGAGTTTTGCGTCGAGATGCAGCCCTAAGTATTTTACTTCTGTCTTCGGAGGGAGGGGGATGTGGTTGAATCTGGATTGTGGGCAGAAGCTTGTCTGATGGTAAAAGTTATTTAAGCGGATTTTCACTATTAACGGATATCCTCCAGAGATTGGTCCAATCCTGGAGTGATGATGGTGCTGAAGGCGATCGGCTGCAACCTGCGGTGATTCACTAGTTGCTAGGATAGCCGTGTCATCCGCAAATGTGGCAATCACAGTGTTGTTTGTGGTTGGCATGTCGGAAATGTAGATTAAGTAAAGGAGTGGTCCCAGAATGCTGTCTTGCGGGACTCCTGATGTAATGCGATGGTAGTCAGAGACCGTGTTGTTAATTTTAACTTGGAAAATCCGGTCAGCTAACTACGATATAAGTAGCAAGTAGAGTTGGCTTGGAAAGTGAAGTTTGATCTTGTACAGCAGCCCTTGGTGCCAGACCTTATCGAAGGCTTGCTTTATGTCCAGGAGTGAAGTCGTACAGACCTTTTTGGTTTCAAGGCACTCCATTATTTGAGTGACGATTCGGTGGCCTTGATGTATCGTCGAGAGGTGCTCGCGGAATCCGAATTGATAGGAAGGTATGATCTGATCGAGGTCGATTGTATCCTTAATACTTTTTAATAACAGTCTTTCAAAGGTCTTGGCCAGGAGGGGAAGGAGACTTATTGGTCGATAGGATGAGGATTGGTGGGGTGGTTTTCCAGTCTTAGCAATCATTATTATTTGAGCGAATTTCCATTGCATCGGAAAGTAGGTTAAGCTAAGTTAAGGATGCTGTTGTAGATGGTGGTGATAAGTACTACTGTCTTGCGTGGGAGGTGGTGTAATAGTTCTCCTACTATGAGGTCGTATCCGGGAGCTTTCCGTTTATGAGTGCATTGGAGTTCATGACGGACTTGTATTGCATTTAAATCCACTTTATGACAATGTGTTACGAAGAAAATTTATATTGATTATCCTTATTAAATACATGTCGTTTTTTTGATTTTGAATTACTCCTACTTTAAGTGATGTTCGTCCAATTTCCTTCCAAATTCATAGAATTGTTAAATTCACTTCTATATTTTAATTCCAAAATAAAGCATCTTAGGCTACCATTCGTTATCAAGAAATGAGTTTACCGGAATATATACTCAGTTTCATATGAAATGCACCACCCATTAAAAATTTAGCTACAGGTTTAAACATTTGCTAAAATAATGTTTTATTATTGCGTATGAAATGATCACTACTTCCATTAAAAAAAATCAAGTGGTTGTGGTGTTCATCTGTCTCTCATCAACTTGTTGCTTAGAAACAAAACAATATCTAGTAAACATTAATTAGTTGTTTGGAGCTTTTGTTACATTTTGTAACAGAATTAATGTTTTAAAATACCCCCAGTAAGACAACGTAGAAATTTTAACCACATTTCCGATTTTGATAGAGGTCGAATTATCGGCATGAAAGAATCTGGACTTTCTTTTTGAAATTGGTAGAAGGGTAAATCAGGACCACACTACAGTTGCACGAATATGGTCTGCTTGGTCAGAAGAAGGCATTCAGCAACATCGTCCAGCTGGTAGACCTCCACGTAGCAGCAATGTTCGTGAAGATCGACTTCTTCGAAAAATGGCTACACGAGACCGCTTTCAAACAACAAGGTCTGTTGCTGTAGACTGTATGCGAGCTCTTCACCGCCGCGTGTCAATAGCAACAATTTACAGAAGAATCTCTTCTTTTGGACTGCGATCCTACCATCCACTCCAACGGCTCCTTTCAACCGCACATCACAAGGCTGTTAGGATTGCTTGGTGTCAGCTCGGCACCATTGCAATCAGCAATGGAACGACATTGTCTTAAGTGACGAATCAAGATTTTGTTTGTGGCAAATGACGGCCGTAGGAAGGTACGTCGATATCGAGGAGAAAGACGAAATCTAGAGTTTGTTGAAAGACGCCATACATGTTTAACAGCTGGAGTTATGGTTTGGGGTGCGATTTGTTTCGATAGAAGATCACCTCTTGTGTTCGTCCCAGGCACTTTAAATGCGCATTGGTTTTTTCCAAAAGGATAACGCACGTCCACACACTGCAAACTTTACCAGGACGTACCTCCAACAAGCACTACTGCAAATGTTGCTCTGGCCTGCACGGTCACCGGACTTATCGCCGATCGAACATCTTTGGGACATGATGAGCCGACGACTAAGATTGTTGCCAAGAGATCCTAACAACTTAGACGAACTGAAACACCAACTTGAGGTTATATGGAACGAGATACCCCAGGAGAACATACACCACTTGATAGAAATCATGCCACGACGAGTAAATGCTTGCATTGCTGTTCCTGGCGATGTTACACATTTTTAATTTGTTTTCGTCGTTGTTATTGTTTTCTTATAATTGTTAATCTTTTTTTATGTTAATCTGATCATTTCATTCGCAATAATGAAACATTATTTTAGCACAGTTTCAAACTCGTAGCTTTATTTTTAATGGGTGGTGCATTTCATATAAAACGAAGTGTACATTTTTTAGTTTGCTCTGTCGAAAACATTTCCTAGAAATATGCCTTGGCGTCCCAGTGAGATAAAATTCTGAGAATCTGTGGTGGATAGCTCATTTCCTATTTTCTTAAGAAGAACCGTAGAGATGGGAACCTTGCGGTGATCACACGTTATGCGCGGAGTGCACCTTAGAGTTGGGGGGTGTTGGTAATTGATCTTGTAATTGAATTAAAGTTTAATCGTTTACGTTCCTACCGTTTTAAAAATCGACAAAAGTCGAATCGTAAACAAACAGGCATCAACGATTTAGTAAAGAAACCATGCCGTTTTCTCTCTTCGCTTTTTGTGGATAGAAATTAACCCTCGTTAACCCCTTTAACATTATCCCGTTTAAACAAAATTCTAAGCCTGTGCCTTCGTTCTTGGCTGTTTCAAAACATCTAATTCGTCGTTTTCCGATGAGAAATCCTAATTCCTTTGTTCTTCGTTTACCTGGAAGAATCCGATTGCACAACCTGTTGCCATATGGGGCAATTCCGTTGTTTCAACTGCTGCCTGTCCATTAAGTACCCAGGGATGTCCCTTCAAATAAGGATACGGACCATAACACTTTGTTGTAATTATCCATGTATACCGTAATTTAGTGAAAAATCTTTGCAGCGATTTTCCGTTTTCTTGAAAGTGCCTCTGGAATTGTGAAAAATAGAAGTAATTTGACTTTCATGAAATAAAGCAACCGGAAGTTGCTAATTGTTTAATAATAAATACTTCTTTTGTTCACTCAACTGTTATTGGCTACGCAGTCTTTTTTTGATGCTATCCTAGGTAATATCGTAGCCAGTAGCGGCGGGTCATTAAATTCGGACGTCACAAAGCCTTTTGTTCATACATAATCTATAACAGGATCAATTTTGGTTCTGATATGAACGTTTCATTTTTGGACTGAAATTGTACTTATTAGTTCGTATTTTGTTCTATAAATATTTAAAATCATTATTCAAAATTCATGACTTGTTATTTTTGCGTATGTTCTCATTTGCATGTATTTTGTAAGAAGTATTCAGTAGGAAGCACAATAAGGTAAGGTCTATCCCTCGTAATCTGATGGTCCTCGATCCTTTCACGAGGATCTTCATTTAGCTGTGACTGTGAGTGTGTTAATGGCTTACCCTATACATTATATCAACCACGACTTTCTTCCTGTAAGCGTTTTCCATGACCCTCCTCTCCGCGAGCCAGCTGAAGAGCCTTTTTCCATTGATTTGTTGCGGTCTGACGAAAACGGTCGTTTAGACCGTAATATTTATTCGAGTTTAAAGAGCTTTGGTTTAGTCCGGCGTTCAAGAATGTTCTGAAAGTAAGGCGTCACAAGTTAACTACAGCTGCCTGAGATCAAATGGGACGAATTAAACCAAACAAACCTTAGTACAAAAGTGTTTCCCTAAGAAGTTATAGCGCATTAAAGAAGAAAAAATATTTAACATCGGGTATATGTCAGAAACAAAATGGCGGATCCAGCTGAAAATGGATACACATATACTTCAGGGGAAGCCCAACATTCCCAACGTATAAGCATTACTGCATATTGTCGATGGCGCTACCAGCTGATTTTTTTGTATGCTAAATGCTACTTAATAATTTCGATGATAACTCGGCAAAACAACAATACTTGGTTTAAAATTGCTAAGGTAACAGATAGGAACTTAAAAAATTTGTAACAAATGCATTAAATTAGTACACTGAACTTCTTAGGTGCATTTTTCTTGAAACGGGCGTATTTTATCGACAAGAAACAAGTACAACTTTTTTTTTATTTAACAATAGCTTCTGTGTCATAAACTTTGTCCTTAGGAAGAAAAACGTTAATAATAAAAAGTATGATATCAGGTATACGAAATCAGCTTGACCCGCCATTTTGTATCTGATGTATATCCAACGCTATAATAATGTCTTTATTCTTTAATACGCCGTAACATCTTAAGGAAGGACTTTGTGTTAAGGTAGAAGGGGAACTCAAAAACTTATCTACCTAGCCACGAAACAAAAGAGACACAAAAATGTTAATAATTTCAATAACATCCACATATACAGTGTGTCTCACTGTAAACTGCACCACCCCAGTATTTTGTTCATATATTATCGATTCAAAAAATTTCTTTTTTCTGATTATACCTCTCACTAAAATGTAATTTAAGGGTATGTTACTTTCCCTTCACGGTGAAATGCTAGCCTACTACGATTTAAAATAAACAGCAAAATTAAAGAAGTCGTATTAGGGATTTTTTTACAACAAAATTTTGTTAATAAAAGTTGTTCAGAATCGCCCAATAAGCTAAATCCAAAATTTCAATACAAACAAAAAATATTGAAAAAATTTTCTTAGAACATAACAATGCCAAAACTCCGTTACCCATAATCTTGACGTATATTATACGCACTGTATTTTACATTGGTTGCACTTTGCTTTGCAGCTTGCAGGTAGACAGCCCTAACGCCCAGGAGGGATAAGAAAAGTAATCTAATGGCTTGTCAATGTAAAAGGTTTGGTTAGCAGGTGGGTTTTCGATCCTCTTAACTTGAAAAATTAGAGCCTCAAATAAACATATTCATAATCTATTACAATATCGTTTTTAATATAATTTCCGTGAATAAACAGCCAGCGCGTGACTAACTGAATGATTACGACTTCTAGAATCACGTGACGATATTAAAGATAAGGTAGAATTTTACTGAGAACACGCTTAGATATTTTCACTTTCAAAAGTTCTTCAGCTTAAAAATAAAATAGTGGAAAACTTCAAAGAAATTTTGAAAAAATAATCGAAATAAAATTTTTATGCTGGGATTTATTTTTCCTAAGGCAGCTTAAATAAATTTAAAGGAAAACTTCTTTTGTTTTTGCGAGACAACTGTAAATGCAAAAAATCAAAAAACGAAATAATCCGCTTATCCGGAAGAAAATGGAAAACCGCCCGGAAAAAATAAACGCGCCTAAACCGATTAGCGCTGACAAGGGCTTGTCTAACATGCTCTGCTTTGCTACAAACGCGCAACGTTCCCGTTTTAGTGAATTGAATTGGTTTCTATCGAAAAATATTACATTCTATTCATTCTGGCCAAAATATCACTCTGTGCCAGACAACTTTTCATTCCCATTACTTCAGAGTGCTCGTTTGTCCGAATCTCCAACACAGAGAAAAAAGGAAAATAACCAAGAAAGAAATTCGAGTAATTGCCAAGAAACTCTAAAATATGTCGTAGAGCGTTGATTTCGCTGAATCAAGAAATTTTAAATATAATAATCCTCGCACGAACTTAATTTTGTAATGTGTAGGATTTAAATTAACCTTTCGGGAAAATCCGCATATAAATTACCCTAGTTGAAGCCCTTTTGTGATAAGATTCATATGAAGAGGGTGCGTGCTTCAAAAGAATTACAGTTTCACTTTAACTAAGATTCATTATACAAAGGAAACGAATCCACGCAAGCAACCGAAATGCCTGCATTAAATTTACCGGAGAGGAATCCGAACCAATCGAATCTAAAATTTCAATTTAACACTCGTTGGTTTTTGCTTAATTAAATTTGAAAACTATTTAGGAATTAGTTCCGTTTGTTGGCTGAATATGAAAAATTTCAACCGTAGAATACCTCGCGGTTACAGACCGTGTTTTAAATTATTTTTAAGTTAAAAATAAGTAACAATGCTATTTAAGCAGCGGGTTTGCACTAAACCTCAACAGAAAGTTTGAGATTCTGGAAACCGCAGGTGATACGGGTACGTTTGTTTCGTGTTAATGCACAAAGTTAAATGAGCTAGTCTACTGTATTATCATGTCATTTCTCTTCCGAAACATTCATGCCTCTTTAGAGAATTTCATCATTAAAATGTTACTTCAATATGTGTCTACAACAGTGAAAAAGTTACGACTATTTTAAAATTGTTTTAATGAAAAAACTACTGGAGTTGATCAATTGTATCAAACCTTCCTAACAAACACATTCGCTTTTTCAATTTGTGTTCACATTAGTCATCTATTAGAGTTAAAGATAAAAAAGCAGCTTACCAAAAATATCTATAATATAGATCAGAATACAATCGTGAAATATATAAAGTCCTCAATAGCAAAAAGATTTGACCGATAACATATATACAGAAGATATCGAAAGAGAGGGCATGGATATCAGACGCGATGTGTAACGTTCGTTTAGTTTTAAAGCTTCATATGAATTACAGTCTTATTTTAATTGCCGCTTCTAAGTCGATTACTATTTTATTATTTCCAAAGGTTAATTTACGGGAGGTCACCTTCTCGAAACCTCTGATAGGGAACGCTGCCATGTATGTTTAGTCTGTATATGCCGATCTAAAACAGTTCTTAGAATCCTTTGTCTGCAGAATGGCCCAGAAGTTCCACGTGGAAGATTTTGTTCTAGAATAATTGCGTTTGGTGAAAATTTTTGCAGCGGGGAGGAAAGTTAGCCAGCGCAAGCTTCTGAGGGTGAACGCACGTGGTTATGAGCGGGAGGTTTTGGCAGCGCTTCTGCTAACTTAAGTTACCGTATCGCTTTTCTTGCCTGTGGCAGAATATTCTCGACATTGAGTCGGATGTGAAATATATGGGATGAGAACCCCCTGTAACTCATGTTCAAAGTCATACGATGTTTTTGGGCAGATAATTATTATTTAATTGATCCTTTTATTTTGCCAGACCATCTTAATACTGCAAATTTCTTACATTTTCTATATGAAGATTTTCAAATACTGTTGGAAAATGTTCCACTGGTAACTAGACAAAATATGTGGTACCAACAAGATAGTGCTCCAGCTCATTATGCAATTTTGGTTCGAGATTGGCTTCAGAAGCATTTTCCACGTCGGTGGAGTGGTTGTGGGGGTGCTATAACTTGGCGGACAAGGTCACCTGAACTAACGCCCTTAGATTTTTATTTTTGGTATTATCTGAAGGATTTGGTATATCTCACAGTGAATTATGTGGACGATTTAATAAATCGGCTCCAACTTTAAACGAACACATCGATGGGCTAGCGCACACAGGTCTTAAGTAATTTTTTTGCAAAAATGAGTGAAATACATTAGGTAATGAAGAAAACTTTTTTTTTTGTTATAGTTGGATCTGCAAGGCAGTATGCAATACACGGCTATGTTATAAATAATAATATATCTGGTTACAACTTAACTTATGAACTAGTGAGGATTAAGTGTCATGTCACACCTCTGTCTTTGAATTATATTCTTAAGGCTATACATTTATAAATTAAACTAAGTCCTGTGGCATCTTTCGTTTGAGGCGTGTATGGATGTCTTTTTGTCCCAGTTCTAGTTTGGTAGCACTAGCACAAAACACCAAGTTCTGGAAGAACTTCTGAGTAATTTTATTGATGAATTCGGTTATTAGAGGAACACCTAGTTCATTGTGAATTTGAGTGTTACGCACAAACCACGGGCGCTTTATAGCAATGCGAAGCACTTTATTCTGCATTGTTTGTAGCTTTCTCATTGTTGTCTTCGACGTATTACACCATATAGGGCAGGCGTAAGTGAGTATTGGCCGGAGGATTGCTTTGTAAATAAGAACTGAGCATTCGGTTCTGAGATGAGAATTACGGTTCATCAGAGGGTATAACATACCCAATCGGGTGTGGCATTCGTTGAGTTTATGGATGATGTGGAACCCCCAGTTTAGCCTAGCGTCCAAATAGACGCCTAAATACTTTATTGCTGAGTCCTTAGGGTTCCATCTTATCTCATTATTGTTTATTTTGATTGTTGGTAGTTGCGCATATCGTTTGAGAGTAAACATTTTCGTTTGGGATTTGCATGGGTTTATTTTTAATTTCCATTTGCTGAACCACCCAAGCGTATAGTTAATAGAGTGTTGTAGGTGTTCAATAGCTATTTCGGCACTGTAGCTCTGGGTTATTATCGCCGTGTCATCGGCATACATAGCAAGTGTTGAGTTATTAACAACTGGCAAGTCGTGTACGTACAGATTAAATAATGTTGGTCCTAATATGCTCCCTTGGGGCACTCCAGCTTTTATGGATTTGCTACTGGAGGTTGTTGTATTTATCCTAACTCTGTATGTCCTGTTAGACAAAAATGAGTGGGTAATCTTTATTAGGTAGATCGGTATGTTTAACCCGTTCATTTTATAGATTAGCCCCTCATGCCAGACCTTGTCGAACGCTCTTTCCAGATCCAAGAAGATACTGGCAGTGTATTTCTTATCTTCGAATCCTTTTTCAATTATTTCGCTTATCCTAAGCAGTTGGTGGGTGGTTGAGTGAGATGAGCGAAACCCAAATTGATGTGAAGGAATTATGTCCTTTTCCAGTATAACTTCTTGAATTCTAGTGAGTATCACTTTTTCAAGGAGTTTGGCTAAGGATGATAAAAGGCTAATGGGTCGGTAGCTATCTGGATTGTCCTTTGGTTTGGCAGTTTTATAGATAGGGAGTATAATTGCCGTTCTCCATTGTGTCGGATAGTATCCCAGTCGAAGAGAAGCATTACAGATTGAGGTTAAGTAGGCCACAGCCTTCTTGGTTAGTTGTTTTAACATTTCATTTGTTATCAGATCGGGTCCAGGTGCCTTACGGTTGGGTAATCGTTCAATGTAAGATTTGAGTTCTTGGGCCGTTGCTGGGTCTATTGTTGGATTCTTTCGTAGGCGTAAGTCAATGAAGAAAACTAAAGAGGTAAACTAAAGAGTTACTGTAAAAGCATCTTATTTTACTTAAAATTTATGCTTTTCAGTTTCTTTAATAAATCAGACGTTGGAAGAAATCGTTGAAGGGGTACCAGATAATGTAGAAATTGATATAACTGAAACTATTTTTTGGGATCAAGTACAAGAAACTGATCAGGCAAACGAAAATGTGTGTGATATGAACAATGGTGGAAATGCTAATCATCAGATTGACTCGTATGATGCTAGTGTTTCTGTTGATTCTGACCTCTACGCTTCTTCAGGAAGTTCTTACTACCCGTCAGACGAAATTAGTGAATCTGAAGATGTCGATAAAGATGAGCCAAGAGACGAAGAACCGAATGAAATACCAAAAAAAGTCGGCGCAGAAAGGCGAACAAAAAGGAATGGAAAAGATCAATTGTGAAAGAGTTAAGGCTTAGTTGTAAAAAATGCATTAATCGTTCTGGAAAGGAAATTCCAGAAAATAAGCCTTTGAAAAAGGATTGCCTAAAGTGCAAAGTGTAAATTTTTCTGAAAACCAAACTGAAAACAACTGTGTGCACATTATTACAGCTTAGCAAACTATACGAGACAAAAAACACTGTCAAGTTTAATACAAATAGTGGCTGTGCTTAGAAGTAAACAAAGTCCTGTAACAAAAAACCGAAAAGACTGAAGGATGTATTATTTAACAGACAATAATGGGCAAAGACATCGAGTCTGCCTCAAGTTTTTTTCCATAACGTTTGCTTTATCTCGTAAAGTCATCGATGTTATGTCCGCTCTTGTAGCGTTTTCCTAGTCGAGCGTGGAGGTGATTCAATTATACATAAAAGGTCACAAGGTATGTTGTTTATTAAACAGAGTACAGGTTATGCGTTGATTGGCGCCATACACACAGTTCCGTTACAATCCTCGAAACTGACAGGCGTGCACAGTCGTGCCAACTTGAAACTAGTAACAACACTAATACCATTACCAACATTACATATATGACACGCCCCTTCTTAAAAAGAAAAAATGAAAGGTTAGTCAACACATTTAAACAATTAGGTTTGAATAAAAACTAAACATCATTCTTAATTTTAAACAGAAAACATCATATCATGTTTTACAAATTTAATCTAGATGGACACTTCACGATTCTACCACTTCTTGTTACGGTACGCGATGTATCATTAGGCACTCTACAACTCGCGTCACTAATAACTTTTTCTTTAGAACTGATTGATTTATTTTGACCTTCTTTTGTCGATTCTTGATGTTTAGCATAATCTTCGTTTGACGATTCTTGATTGGACGCTTCAGGAGTAGGTTCTCGTTGAGACTCACGAAGAGGTTTAATTAACTTCCGATTT
>JABXWE010045219.1:0-11598 GCA_014611495.1 Limonius californicus
GGCCCACCCGCGAAAGCTCAGTCTGGTAAATTCGAAAAAGCGACAAACGTTTTAGACGGGCTAGTCATTTTGCCCCCGCCCCCTGAAACCTCGGTCATATTTCTCTCTGATATTTAAAAAATTCGTTTTTTACGATTTAGCAGTTACGTTCTGGCCCACCCGCGAAAGCGCAGTCTGGTAAATTCGAAAAAGCGACAAATATTTTAGACGAGCTAGTCATTTTAATCCCCTCCCCCCGCCCCCAAACCTCTCTCTTCTCCTCTGATATTTAAAAAATTCTATTCCTTACGATTTCACGGCTATTTTCCGGTCCATCCGCAAAAGTGCAAAGTGTTAAATTCGAAGAAAGCGGCAAAAATTTTAGACGTGCTAGTCATCCCCCCCCCCGTCGCTTCTCTTGGTGGTAGATCTTCCGGCGCCCCTCCCGAAATCAACGCCCAGACAAGGAAATGGTGGCCAAACGTAAATTCTAAATAAAGCGGAAGTCCCGACCATGAACCCCCCTCATGGCTCAACTATGCATTGCTTAGCAAACTGGGAGTTGGGTGCTTCAAACTCAGGTTGGCGACAAGTCAAGAATTTAGAGTAAATATAGACGGTTTTAATTAAAAACAACAAAACAAATAAATTTTAAAGGTTACTAAGTTACTAAATTATAGGTGAAGAATGTTAAAATGTGGTTATGGAAGACATCAGATTTGAATCATCGTTTTATTTCTTCAATTTTTGCCATTGTCTCTAAATGTTTACAAAAATTTTTTTGAATTTGTTTGTTTGGTATGTTTTCAGTACATGGAATGGACAAACTGGGAATTGGGAACAATAAAAAAAATGCGTACCATTAAAAAAAAGAGAACATCAGAAGAAAGAATCAATAAAACACTCCATTTCATTAAAAAAAGAAAACATATTAAAATAAAATTTTTCCCAATAACAAGATCCTTTGCATATTTAAAGCAAGTTTCCTCAACATTTACCTATTGGTTTGGTATCTCCATAGAACAAAAAATAAATTATCTTACCTCAAATATGTATTTTGGGGTCCCCCCACTTATACCAGCATATTGCACAAACGACTGAATGCCAAGTGAAACAATATATGTTAAATTCAAATCCAAACTTTTAAGGATGGAGTGTTCAAGCAACTTATCCTTATTTGTGTGTGTCAAACAATACAGCCACGACAAAGCATGCTGTAAGCACAGATTATCATTTGTTTCCTGTGCTAACATGATCGCTTCCTTGAGTGCAGCAAGAGCTTCTTCCCTGCAAACATTAAATTTTCATAATACTTGAAATGTAAGAGATATTCCAAAATACCTGTGACCAAAGTGAAAATGAAGGACAGCCAAATTGAGTGCAGCAAATCTGAAACCCCGACACTTCTCATCCACATTTCCTTTGGAATCAACCAACCCATTTCTATCGAAGCAATGATAGAGGCTTCTAACTGCACCACAGAATTCTTTGACTCTTAGGTAATTTAAATAATTTAAAAAATGCTATAAAAATTGCAATTAGTTTGTTTGAGTTTAAATGTTTTATATGGAAGCTTACGGCTTCTGTTAAGTCGGGGTTTGTCTTCAGTAGATTTTTGATATGCATATTCAAATCCTTCGGATTATAAGCCTTTTCTTCATTTCCATTTAGCAAAGCTGCTTGGGAAGCAATGAACAATTCAGCTTGCCTCCTTGACCACTGGTCTCTGTTTGAATACCTACCAAAAAAGACTTTTGGAAAAAATTGTAATAAATTATATTAATGATGCACGTTTGCATTTATAAAATATGCAGACCATCTATCATAGAACATAAATGGTAGGAAATAGAAGGTTGGTTAATGGAACAACAGTTACCTTAAACCTAATTTTATTTTCCCTGTTTAATCCGGTCATGCAGCAACAGTACGAAGGAGTGAAATATACAGAGATGGAACAATGTCTCCTGAAGACACCAGTACATGGTCTATGCAGATAGTAACACGAGCAGTGAAAGAATCACAAGACATACTGTGGAAACAAATGCAAAAAACCTCAAAAATGGGTCTTACCATTAATGAACAAAATACCAAATATATGAAAATCAACGAAATCGCAGATATAAACAACAATATCATGGAAAGATAGTTTTAACCATTAAACGCTGTCGTGCGGTGCATGACCGCATCGACTTTTGATTGGTGTTTATTTTACCCCTTCTTCAAGATAACGCATACAGCGTCTCAGTACCTTCAAGTTACTTCAGTCTAATTACATTGCTGCAAGCGGGTGCTAGTGGGTAGCTTTGTTTTGTTTTTAAACGGGATTGAATTTCGCAAGCGGTCACTGTGACCGCACGACGTTGTTAGTGTAACTTGTTTAGTTCGCCTATACGTTTATTTGCGGCAATGGCTGATCAACCTGGACCGTCTAAAAGGGTGAAATATATAAACGCATATACCTGAATCAGGAGAAAAAGTCATAGGTCGAAAAAGGGAACAATACAGAAAAGATTGGTTTGATGGACAATGTGAAATATACAAAGAATACAAACAAATAAGGAAAGAAGCAGCAAGAGTAATAAGAAACAAAAAACAGGAGTGGATTGACGACATGATGAACGAGATAGAAAAGATAGCAAAATAACACAAGGTTATACCAGGAAATTAGAAAACAAAAAAGGAGAAGAAAAACAATGATTAATATAGACAAGAAAGAATGGGAAAGATATATGAAAAAAGCCACAACGAAGGAAGAATACGCAGAGCGGAATGGCGAAGAAGAAGAGGAAGGAGAAGTAGAAGTAGAAGAACCATCAGAAGAAGAAGTTGGCGAGGTAATAAAAAATTTGAGAAAAAGAAAAGCAGCACGACCAGACAGTATATGCGGCGAAATGCTGAAGGAAGGAGGAGTGGAAGTCAAAAAAAGGATCTACAAATTAATGAAGCAAATATGGAGGGAAGAGGAAATGCCTGGGGAGTGGAGGTCCGTAATTATAATACCAATACCAACGAAAGGAGATTTAATGCTTTGCGAAAATTATAGAAGGATAACCTTACTGAATTTAGTGTATAAGATACTAACAACATCAATATTAAAAAAGTTAAATAAGTTTACAGAGGAAAGAATAGGAGAGTACCAGAACGGATTTAGACAAGGGCGGTCAACAATAGATGCAACCCATACGCTGAAACAAATAGTAGAAAAGTGCTATGAACAAGACATAGAGGTGGAAATAGTATTTATAGACTACAGGCAGGCATTCGATACAGTTAAAAGAGGATCGATTAAAAGAGATGCGAGGAAAATGGGGATACCTAAAAAACTGATAAGACATGACTATGGAAAGATTGAAAGCAGAAGTACTAACACATGAAGGATTAACAGAAAAACTAGAAATATATGAAGGAGTACTACAGGGAGATGGAGTATCGGCAACACTGTTTAATATTGCAATAGAAGGAATAATGAAAGAATGCGAAATTAAAGGAACAATAATTGAGAAATCGATACAAGTGGTAGCATATGCCGATGACATAGCACCGATAGCAAGGGATAGGAAAAGTTTGGAAGACACAATGGATATGATAAGTAAAGAAGCAAAAGAAAGAGGTTTAGAAATAAACCAAGAGAAACCAAGTACATGAAAATTACAAGAAAAAAGAAACGAGTTAACAACAGAGTAATAACAATAGGAAACTATAATATAGAAGAAGTAGAAAGTTATAAATACTTAGGGACAATAATAAATAGAAAGGGAAGAGATAGAACAGAAGATACGATCGGGCTATAAAGCATACTACGGACACAAAATGATAATGAATAATAAAAAGATAATTAAAAAGACGAAATTAAGAGTATACAGAACAGTGATAAGACCGGTGATGACGTATGCGGCGGAAAATATGTGCCTCACAGAAAGAGACGAAGAGAAGCTGAAGGTTTTTGAGAGGAAAATAATAAGAAAGATATTTGGAGGAAAGTAAATAAACGAAGAACAATATAGGCGACTAACGAATAGAGAGGTGGAGGAAATATTAGAAAACGAGAATACTAGTCAGAGTAATAAAATCCAAAAGAATAAGGTGGTACGGACATATAAATCGGATGAGTGAGGAGAAAGTAGGGAAAAAGATGACAAAGTGGAAGCCTCAAACGAGACCAAGGGGGAGGCCAAAAGTACGCTGGGAAGAACAAGTAGTGGAAGACTTAAAAAGAATGAGAGCCACAGGATGGGGCAAGAAAATGAGAAACAGAAGAGAATGAAAAAAATTGTGAGAAAAGCAATTGAAAAACAACCTAACAACATAAACAGGGAGGATGGTTTTAGACTCAGTAAAGCTTGGACTCCAGTAGTTTATCCTCTAAGGACTCCTACGCATCATCTAGCACACGATCACGCTCCACCGGATGCGTCCTTGCCCAACGGTGACAGCCAACCAGAACTCCGTCGTTCTGCCCGACTGGCTTCAAAGAGGTTTAAATACCTCCGCTTCCCGGATTTGAGTTCAGTGTTATATTCACTCTGAAGACGCAAGCTGCAATGTCTTGCGAAACTTTAATTTGTATGGGATCACAAACACCTAACAGGCATAAGCCGATTAAGTATTTTTGTCCTGGCAAACAAAATACATCAAGATCAAATCCTTGTCCGCCCCAAGGTTTGATTAATATAAGCACACGGCCCTGTATAGGTAGGCTGGGCCTGGAACAAATATGGCTCAAACTTCTGGAGCAAATGCTTGTAAAGGCAGACAAGCTACAGGTCGGCCTTACCTGATGATGCTGGGTGTAGTTCCCAAATGACGAGGCGGTCTAAGCAGAAAGTAAATTGTAATATTGACAGTTCGGGAAACCGCGAAAGCCTCAAAGAATAAATAATTTTGTGAAATCAGTGACCACGATACTGTCTCTGAAGTTGAAATTGAAGACGATGAACCTGACATTCGAATTACAGCAGAACAAAATGAAGTGTCGAGTAATGATTCCGACGAAGAAAGTGAATTAGATGCCATGAAGGAAAATTACTATGGTAAGAATCTATTCAAATGGTCTTCTGAAAGTTTCTATTCTCACACCAGAACCCTAAAGCATAACATTACAATGCAATTGCCTGGCTTACGGCCATCTGCAAAATTGGAAAAAAGAGCAGAACCATTTGACGTGTGGAGCTTGTTGTTTACGGAAAATATTAAACGTATAATTTTACGATGGACAAATTTCAAAATTGAAACACAAAGGGCAAAATATAAAAGGACCTGTCGACCTGAATTGAGGGATTTAGATATGATTGAGCTAAAGGCATTCATTGATATTTTATTTAATATGGCCATTGTTTCAAACCACAAAAAAATTCAAAGAATTTTTGCTAGTGACGGTACAGGAAGAGAGATTTTTCGCTGTGTCATGAGTAAAAGTAGATTTTCTTTCTTGCTTATATGTCTACGATTTGATAATCCTAAAGATCGAAATGAGAGACGGAAAGAAGATCCTGTTTGTGCCATTTCAGAAATTTTCAACCAGTTTATCGTTACTTCTCAGGCGGTATACTTCATGGGTGCTTACACTTGTATTGATGAAATGCTTGTTGCATTCAGAGGTAGGTGCAAGTTCAAAATGTATATGCCTCTGAAACCATGCAAATATGGTCTGAAAATTATTTGCCTAGCTGATGCTAGAAATAATTATTTCTACAATGGTTACATATACAGCGGTAAAGATACAGACGGAATTAGTGTAGCTGACGAACTAGAAAAATTCAATAAGCCAACACAAGCGGTTTTGAGTTTGGCACAACCAATGTATAACACCAATAGAAATATAACAGCAGATAATTGGTTTACACCAATTGAATTAGCTGATCTTTTTTTTTTAAAGAATCGTGGAGTTGCAACTCCAAGATTCCCATCCCACCCAGCTTACCCCGGCTCAGCACATTTCGTGCTATTCACAGATCTAACATGCCCCACCCTTGAAAAACCTCATGCCCCAGACACCACAAACATCCTAGGAAAGTGCAGTGCTCAGGATTCGAACCTGAGCGACTTTGGTAGAATAACTCTGAAGCCAAGCGCTACGGCCATTACTCTACCGCGGTCCCCTAATTAGCTGATCAACTACGGAATAGAAGGTCGACATATCTGGGACTATGAAAAAGAACAAGAAAGAAATTCCCCCGGCATTTTTACCCAAACGAAAAAGGGAATTTGGCTCGGCACTGGTTGCTTTTACAAATAATATGACGTTGGTTTCTTACATCCCAAAGAAAAACAGAGAAGTTCTTGTTTCATCAATGCACCATACAAAATCGATCCATACAGACAATAATAAACCAGAAATTATATCTTTATACAACTGTACAAAAGGGGGAGTTGATGCACTTGACGAAAAATGTGCGAAGCATTCGACAAGTCGTTGCACACAACGTTGGCCTCAAAGGTAACAAGAGCACCAAGCTACTAATGGCAGTACCTACCAAGATCAAAGAATGTGTCTGGCAAAGCTAAAATACAAGCGTATAAGCCGGTATAAGTCCAATAGTAACTCACGCAAGCGCGTATCCAGAGAAGCTGCCGCCCTGCTTTCCAAGGTGGAAAAAATGTAAAAAAAAAAGAAAAAATATAAACAACAAATTTCTGAAAAATTGATTAAAAGTTGCTTGTCGGTTTGTCAACATTTTGAAAGAAACTAATTACAAAATAGAGACCCTCGCGCCATCTGTTAAAAGTCATAAGAACTACAACCTGTACGTGTATTATACACGTACAGGTTGTAGTTCTTACGACTTCTCACAGATGGATGTATAGTTAGCTCGTGGCAACAAGGAGCTTCCTAGAATAATCTCGTCTGATTTCACGACGCATCAACAACGAGGATATTCCAGAAGTTATTTACCTCGTACATATAAAAGAGCGCGCGCATTTCGGTTAGAGTCAGTGCAGTTAAGTTACATTCACACAAGGGTCACAACTGTGTGCAATTTTTACGACGGTAAAGTTGGTTGTTTCATGCCATCTACTTTATTACGAATTATACAAAAATGGATATTAGAAAGTTTTTTGGCAAGAATAGTAAGTATTAACGTTTATATGGGTATCTACGTTTGCATGTGTTATGCCGCGTCCACGCCAACGTTTAGTAGAAGTTGTATTTTATTTTTTGCGGTAAATTTGAAACGAAAGAAAAGTACCAGCAACAGCAGCGACGAGGGCAAGGAATTACAACCACCATCTGATTCAGACATTGCGCCTGCGAGGCTTTCTTCTATGGTTCAAACCACGGTGCCAGACAACGAAAGTAAAACGGAAAACGACGGTTGTCATGAAGATGATATTGGAAATATCGTTGACCTGGCGACCACTATGCCGGTTGATAAGAAAAAACATCTTCTGGAAAATGGCTGGGTAGGTACATTCGAAGAACTACGATTTTGCGGCAGATGCCAAACACCTCAAGAGGAAATTCAATCACCAGTGGCTGGACACATATTCACCATAGTTAGCTTACTCAAGGCGACTCAAAGGTACTTTCTGTAAATATTGGGTATTGTTTCCGCCGTCAGCCAGCATGATGCAAGGGTGGTTGGGGTTCTTTCATTATCAGGGTCTTCACTAAGTACAAGGACATGCACGATTATCGCAAAGCACATGTACGAACCCAGGGGCATAAAGGCTGCAATGGAATCTGCAATATCGTTCATGGAGGCCGTTCTAGTGGACATCCACTTCACAAAAAAAAACCAAAAAGCAATGTCCTGTAGTTTCCTGCATCAGTTTTTCTGGTACACATGATTAACCTTTTAGAGGCAAAAGTCTGGATGAAGGTGTACTTATAGACTTATGCCGTTTACGCATCGAAGCAGATGATTCACAGTTAACACCATTTTAAGCATGAACCGAAAAACGCGTTATACCGATCACCTAACATACATTGATCTATGTGGCACGACAATCAGGGAACAAATCGTCACAAGGATTAAGGAAGTTTACTGTTAAGTTCAATGACACCTTTGTGAACCATCCATAAATTGTGTTGCTATGTAAAACAAGGTTCAGTTGTTTATGTTGTTTATAAAATTGTATAATGTTTCGCGCCGGCCTCGGTGGTCTAGTGGTTAGCGCGTTTGCCTTTAGATCCGAGGGTCGCGGGATCGAACCTGGCTGAGGTCGGCGAGATTTTTCTAGCGGGGAAAAATCTGAAAATGTGCCTTCTGTTGGATAAGAAGTAAAGCCGTAGGTCCCGTGCCACTGCGATGTGTGACACGTTAAAAATCACTACTGGAGTTGGAATTACCCCAGATACGCAAAATTCTTAGTTAGGGTGTACAATAAGCCAATGACGGCTGCAGTGTTTAGAGGTGCTTGGAAAACCGCGTCCTAGATCTCGCTCTTTCAAAGCAAGCAAGCAAAATGTTTCGCTGTGTTTTACAAATTGTGTTTCTCTATTTACAATAATGTTTTATTTAGAACTTAAATTCTCGTTATATACAGATATCACAGGTCCTCCTCTACATGGTAGAGCGTGATTCACCGAGCTCATTAGAAGTGACGCAAATGGAATTATAAATTAAAATAAAATGGATGACGAAAAATACAGAATTCCGTTGTTTGATGGGAAAAACTTCAGTAACTGGAAATACCATATGCAAGTATTACTTGAGGTACAAAACTTATTAGATTGTTTGGAAAAGCGCAATAATAAACAGTACTAAGTTCCATTGGAAGTTTCAACAGCCGAAAGGGGGGAAGTTGAAAAGAATTTACCGAAGAGAATTAAAAGTGAAAGAAAGTGCAAATCGTTGATTGTGCAGAGAATTGCTGACAGTCACCTGGAATACGTAAAAGGTAAGGAACGCTCAGCGAAAAATTTGGAAGGCATTGACTACAGCATCTGAAAGAAAGGGAATAACAAACCAAATAATTCTCAGAAGAAAACTGTTAACTATGCAATTGAGAAATGGAGAAATTTTGGAAGTGCACTTTTTAAATTTTGACAGCATTGTTAGAGAGTTGGCAAATCCTGGAACAAGTCTGGAAGAAGAGGATCGCATATGTCACTTGTTTCTAACGTTACCAAAAGAATATGATGTTATAATAACAGCATTAGAAGCGATGTCGGATGATACTACACTAACGATGGGATCTGTTAGGAGAAAACTACTGAACAAAGAAGCCAAGCAGAAACAATGAATATTATCATCGAAGAATGATAGGGAAAATCCAAATCAAGTTGTCTTTGCTGCTCCATTCTTTAAATACAAGTGCTACAACTGTAATCGCACGGGACACAAGTGGTCGGAATGTACATATGTAGATTACGAGAAGAAAGGAAAGAAACACTTCAATTTCAAAAGGAGAAGCGGAAAAGAAAATGAAGAAAAATGCAATGCAGCCGCCGTCGTATTCTTAGCAGAAGACTCTGTAAGTAATCCTGTTCTAAAAAGTAATGAAACAGTTTGGTTTTTAGACTCTGGAGCTATAGAGCATATGGCAAACGACAGGAAATACTTTACCCGATTGAAGGATCTTTCAAGCCTGTGCGAATTGCAGTCGCAAAGTCTGATCTTTCAATAGAAGCAACACAAGTTGGTGATATCGATGTGTATACAACAATAAATGGCAAGAAAATCAATTGCAGCATAAAAGACGTGTTGTATGTGGAAGATTTAGAATATAATTTATTCTCAGTAAGAAAATAAGTGGACGCGACTGCCTCCCTGGACTTTCCCATACTGGAAACTGTTCATATCATCTTTATTCAACAGTAGAGTTATTTTCCTCAAAACGGTTGTTCAAGCGCTATCCTAAAACCTTGCCTCGTAACGAATAGACTTACAAGGCTTGTAAGAAGTCCCGCCAAATATCTGCGGTGCCCTTTAATTTCCTTTTAATATGCAACCAGGCATACTTCATTCTCTACTATATACGTGATATTGTGACTGCAAATTGAGTTTGCTGTGATTTTATAACAGACAGACATTTTTTAAAAACCACTTTTTTGGATTCCTAGAGACCCAAAACGGATATTTCAAACAGAACTCGCTATTTAAGTTTATATATAAAAATTCAACGAGGTTTAGTTTTCGTTTTACGGCGAACAATACCTCACATGTCGACATTTTTAAAGCTTAGCATATACAGGGCGCTGACTTTGAATACTTTCCATAGGAAAAATACATGCATTTGTGGAATTGTTTAATTTCCTGCTCCCCAAGTTGAAAAGCGCATTCGAAACAAGTACGCAAAAGAAGGATTATGTTTACAGATGCTACTTTTATTTTTTAAATATCAAATTAAGTATTAAATACAAAATTTTGATAAATAATTTATAACTTGTTGTAATACCGGTTAAAGAAATGAATGTAGCGCGACAGTATGGCAATGGTTCTGAACCAAAGTGCGCAGGGCTGTCCGTACCGCTAGGCCGTCGCGCGGTCTAACTAGTACCGATCGCTATTGCTACCGAGGTAAATTTTTCTAAGTCCCTGGAAATTATATTTTGTAGGGCATAAAAAATCGATTTTTTTATTTTCGCGGAAAAAGATTCTTTGGCGCAAACAAATAACAACCGTTAGAATAAAAAAAATATTTTTCTAAAAAAGAGGGGGGAGGGGGCCGGTGCGCTTACATATATCCACGAGTGTAATATTTCTTTTCTATTTGGGTATCAAATTAAAGTTTATTGGTTTCTTAACGCAACTGCAACAAATAAACTACACAAAAATAAATACGGATATTGGAGTGTAAGACACTTAAAGGCAACACCAATTGCATATCGATGCATCTCTAAACAACCCGAGCACGATGCGGCCTTGCATTGTCGTCAAGAAAAACAAAATATTCCCGTCCAACAACGTTGCAACGTTGGCCCGTGAGTGTACCATTAAAAAATATGGAGATCAGTACGCCACCCTAAAGAAATTCCAGCCCATACCATAAAACCACCACCACCAAAGGCAACTACTGATTGGGTATACTGAGGTAAGGTACGCTGTCCGGCACTACGATATACTCTTTGACGCCGACTATCATTGCTGAGACAATATCTGGACTCGTCCGAAAACAGTATATCATCAAACGGTGCCGCTTCATGAAGCCTACGTCTTGACCAATCCACCCGGTGTCTTCGTTGACCCACAGTTCTTGCAGGACATTTCAGGGGGCGGTATGAGGTAAGTCCTACTCCAAACAATCGATTTCTTACAGTTTGGCCGGAGACTCGATTTCCTGTGGCATTCTGGAGCACTTGCTGTAGATGTCGAGCAGTTAAAAACGGGTGCATTCTTGCATTCATTATCAGAAGTGGATCCTCTTGCCAAAAGATCCACTTCCAGGCCGTCTTGTAGTTGTACCTGTTTCTCTAAGGCGTGAAAGAGCACGTGAAATTACCCTCCGCGTGGTTCCTAACATATCAGCAATGTCGACCTGGAGATCTCCTCTTTGGTGCATAGCAACGGCTAAATTTCGTTGTTCTATTGTTAAATGGTTTCTCTGCATTGCTGTTTATTATTGAGAACACAAATGCTACACACGAATAAAAAAGAGACATGCATATTCATCTGCTCCATTACGTACTGAGCGATTCAGTGAAAACCCCAGCTTCCTATCTTTTTTCGTTTATTA
>JABXWE010045220.1:0-28038 GCA_014611495.1 Limonius californicus
CCCCCCCCCCCCATTCGCGAAACATTTACCCAAGCCTAATTTGTGCTAGAACAAAATCGACACGTACGATTTCCGAGAAATTCTTAAGATGCCATATTTGTAAGACTGAGCGTTGCTGACAGGAATTCTAGGTAATATTTTTGGTCGCCGCTAGTAAACATGTCAAACGTTAGATTAAATTTCGAAAGTGGCCTTCCATAAATTTAATTTTAAGAAAATAACTAAAACTGTAATCAACATAAAAATGGCAATTAAAATGTAAATTTGATTCCTATGAAGCGGCAATTAAAATATTGCTCTAATCCAGATGAAGCGGCACAATCAGATGAACATAACAAATTCATTATGCGATCTGATCAACAGCATTGGCTGTAAAAAGCAAAGTAAGTACTATTACTTTCTAGAATAAGAATAATAAGGTACAGAAACGTAATGCGGATAAAAATAAAAAGCTTGATGTATATAGTCTAATACGTATGTCTATTACAATTAAGTGCTACACCTGTAGACATAAATATCATGCAAGTTTAAGCCCCGACTGCAGACAATGACGAAAAAATCATAGAACATATTTATGAGCAACTAATATCAGTTTAAAAATTTAAAAATCAAGAAATATGTATTACAATGGGTGATCTAAATGCTAAGACTGGAAAAGGAAGATATAAAGATTGTGCGGGGAGTATGGCTGAGGAAAAAGAAACGATAGAGGAGATCATTTAATACAATTTTGCGAAGAAGAAAATTTAGTAGTGCCAAATACATATTTCAAATGTCTCCCGGAGATGAGTTTATCAAAATGGGACAAGAACCAAAAGTTATTCATATTTTAATAAATTAATATAAAAAAATTTAGAAACTGCATATCTCCGTAAAGATACTGCATTTAAATATAAATTTTGGGTGATTTTGAGGTTAAATAAGTTGAGCTATATATCGTTAAAACTTTTAACTGTTTAGAATCACTGTATAATGCGTTTCTAACAAAAGATGAAATTCTTGTTATAGTATAATAAACCGGGGTTGTGAAATATTTTTCATAATTTCTTTAGTAACATCAACATATTCGTAATATGTTTCAGTAGGTTGTTACTTAATGTCCTTCTTATCACATACAACATGTTTATCAATTCAGGCTTAATTCAAACGTTTTAAAGTCAGCTGTAATATCTGAATACCGAATACGTCCATATTCCCTTAATTGCGAGTCCCTTGCCATAAATGCATTCTGTTTTAATATTACTACAATTAAATTAGTAAGATCGAAACAGTACTAATGTTTTACTTGAAACAAAAATTTGACACCCCTTGCATAGAACGCAAAGGTATCACTTTAATGGATACGTACTAAATTTTTCAACAGAAAGTTGCTACTAGTCGCACGAAATTAAATTCCCAGAGCTGAGTTCCTTTCCAATTTCTGTTTTATATTGTCTGTTTAAATGGCGTTAAACCTTTAATTTGTTAGATCCTATGGATTTAGTGTACTAGTTGATGGGCAAAAAAATGTTTTATTTAGCAGGTAGGCAATTGGTATTTCATTTTGTATGTTAATTGCCTTATCAAAAACGTCGGAGAAGCAGAGCAATTATTTTTGTTTGTTGCTTGTTGAAGTTTTAAAGTTTGCGATTCCAAGCTATAATCTGCCGCTAATTGTTTTCATTCTATTCCCAAATGAAACTCCATCATCCATCTTTATTATCAATTATTTCAGGAAGCTTCATAATTTTATTAACAAATAACTAGGCTGTCAGAATTATTATTTTAGTGTAAATACTTGCCAATGTTCTCGGGACGAAATATGTCGTTGCTATACGCGGAATACTACTAAATATCGTATAATCCAATTTCCCTCATAAAATCAAAACCTCCATTAGTATTTGCATGTTTCTTTGCATGATAATGTTTTATTATCAATTTTAATTTCTTCTTCTTCCATCATCCTTATACCCCTAAGGGCGTCGGATCAATTTTAATTTCAAATGTATTAATTTTTGTGTTACTGTTTATAAGCTGTCTCTAAAAGGTCTTTACAAAACGCTACCACATATTCCTGAAACCAAAATGGACGATTTAATCCAACTTACCTAAACAGAAAAGTGTACGGTTACGGAGTTATACCCTTCTAAAGTGAGATTTGTTCGACCACTTTTATGCATATAATTATAGTAACAGTTGGAATAATGTTTTGAAATTTTATGTGCATACGTTACTCATCAAGGTTGCAAGTTAGTGCCTAGTTTCGTTTTAATAAGTGCTCCAGAGGCGTCTCAAGTGTGATTTGTGACAAAGTAAACTTATTCAAAATACTGCAGCCAAGTACTCTTGTTAAAAGTCGATAAACCCAACTGTTTGAGAGAGAATTCAATTTTTATGTAAAATTGTTGTACGCTTTTGCGTATTGGTAAGTTGAGTAAAATTGTTCTGTTTGACCCCAGGAATATGTGGTAGCGTTTTGTACACCTTGTATAATAATTCAAGCGATGATTTCTCTGTATTAATATTTAATCATTGTTTATCTCAAAACAATGATACCTAGAAATCTATCATCAATGAATTAATATTTATAATACTTTCAAGATTAGTAATTGATTATTATTTATAAACATTTCTTTAAATTATAAAGTATAATATAGGCGCTAGAAATTATTATTGAATGAAAGTAAATTCCTATCTAGTTTAGAAATAGTGCTGGTGGGTGTTTAAGTACGACATAAGTACTAGATCAGCATTTGTGTTTGTGCAATTAAAACTTTCACATAAATTTATCTTTGTTATGTTTACTGTTCATTTATTAAAATACCCGATTTAATTAGTTGTAAAAGCCAGTAAAGCAATTATCATTAGGAACTAAGGGGGAAGAAGGCTTCGTGATTATAAAGAAACGTCAATTTAATTTTGCTAATGCTGTGGTATGTCAGTTGTATTATCACTACCTATTGTGAAGCAACACAACAATATTATCAACCTTAAAATGGGATATATTAGTCGAGAACAGAATATCAACTTCATTAAACCACTGTACGCGATAGCCAACTTTTTGGCATTAGTGCCACCTTACGGAATAACTGCAGGTGTCAAAGTGGTTATATATAAATGTTACTCTGTAACTTTCGCTGCGGTATTACTGTTTGCTTTTATTTTTTCTATACATGGCAAAGTAACGCAAGTATACGAAGGGCTTCATAGTACAGCTGTGATTATTGACATTTTATTCCACACTACGCTGACGATCGCTGTGCTTGTTACAATTCTTAGAACATTCATTTGTAACGTTCGGAGATTTAAGACGTTTATGGAAATTTGTAACAGTATTGACGACTTTCTAGGAAAGGACGAGACATTTCCTCATAAACGTAATACCGCATTTTATGTGGAACTATTTTGTGTGCACTTCACTGCATTAGTTATTTATATATGCGATGCTTTTTTATGGATAAAAGTAGTTGGAGTATCAGTTTATAGCAAATTTATTCAAAGAGAAGTTTCAATATATTGCACTGTAATAACTGTGTTGTTAATCTACAATTACGTGTTATCGATCAAGCTACGGATTAAAAAATATAATCACTATTTGAGGAATTACGTGAAAAAAGCTTATGTAGACCAGATAACCGATTTGGCCAATGAATCAAACCAAAGAAGAATTGAAGCAACAGCGATGAAAAATATAAGAAAAGCTTTTAATCAGTTACTCAAATTAATTGAGCTTTTTAATACAATGTTCGGGTGGCAAATTCTTTTCCTCTATATAATTGTTTTAGCAGGTTTTCTGGAAGTTATCAATTTGCTCATCGAAACTACACTAAGAGACTCTTTTATAATGGAAACAAGTTTACGATTCGCCTTAATTCTACTTACTGTGGCATGGTTTACGTACTTAATGGTATGTATTTTTGTATATTATAGCACAAAATGTTATAGTACTTAAAATAGTTACTTTAGCACACTTTTTAGCGCTGTTTGTATGTAAATAGATATATATTTTAGAAAAAGTAATGTTAAAATACCTACACGAGACTATTTGTGCTTTAGAAGGTATCTGAACAACGTTATCTTCTGCAATTAATTAGATTCTGACTTTTTGGAAATTTCAATTTCCTTAATTTTCTAGAATTCCGTGCTTTATGACAGTGTTCCTGTGTTGTTAATTTTCGGCTATGCATAAATAACACATGATATCATTATTTAAATAAAAGAATTATTTTAAACATATATAATTCTCAATAAATTATATATTATGTATGAATTCAATTAGGAAGATGATGAAAAAAGTACGATATGAATTACTTGAAATGTGAATTTTCATGAACGGGAAAGTTAGAAAAACCTATTATTTTTGTGTCATTTGTGGTGAAACTTTAACAAATCACAGCGTGAAACCATATAAGTTAAATCGCCAATTTGAATTGAAACTTGATGAATATAAGCACAAATCTGTAGCATAGTTTCAAAACAAATTAAAAAATTTAAAATAATTTCAAGAAAATATGAAGGCTGTAGACGCAGCGAAAATAATTGTTGAAACTTTGGTCAAGCTTGCAGCAAAAAGATGAAATTATGATTGGATAGATGGAAACTGCTCAGTCAAATAACATACCCGGCAGACACATTGTTTGTATTAAATAATCTTAATTTGTTTTTACAAGGCAAGAAAATTTCTGTATTTCATGTCTACGATAAAGTAAAGGCCAGATTGGCAAAGATAAAGTTACGGTTTAAGTGGGTTGGTAATCGAGAATTTGACGCGTTTCCATCTCTGCATGAATGGCTCGCAAGTTTAAATTAACAAATTAAAGATGATGTGAAAAGTAGTATGTAGCATTTACAAAACTTACAAATACATTTAGAAATGCATTTCCCTAAATTGTACATTAAATACTGAGTGAATAAGGTATCCGTTCAACATCAACAAATCTAAGCGAAAACGTCTGTAGCCAATAGAAGAAGAACAACTTTTAGAACTAGTTCCAAATGTTTTCCAAAAATATAAATACAACGAAAATAAGTTATCATTATTTTGGCTAGAAATACATAATGCATTTCCTGAATTAACAGCTTAAGCTCTAAGGTTCATCTTTCCACTTCACATCTCTGGGAAGGTAGATTTTCGGTCGTTGTAGATATTAAGACGAAGAAGATGAACCACATTATAGATCGCATCGAGCCGCATCTGAGATTGAAATGAACAACCCTAGAGCCTAATTGTATCCATAAGCAGTTTCACTCTTCTCATTCATGGTAAATTATCTAAATTAAGTTAAAATTTATAAAACCTTCATACACTTTTTGTATTAAAAAAAATCATATTTTATGTTTACTTGTACATCTAAATTCAAATCAAATAATTATTTACAATGCAACACACTTTTTAATTTTTTTTATTATTTCTTGTTATTATTGTTATTTTGATAGCGGGGTACTTGGTAATAATAAAAATTTAAGAATGAGTACACGGATATCTGATATTTTAAAAATACTGCTTTATGGTAAAATTGCGAATTTTGGCAGAAGGTGCTACACTGAACACAGTATTGAATTTAATTTTTCTCGGATTTTATTATCCTCTTAGAATATAGCTTCAGAGTCTGAGTCTGTTCATTGTTATATTACTGTCTTCCATCGTTCTGGCGCTTTTTAGCCTCCGCGTCTGAAGAAATTCTGTAGTTTGGAGTTGAGGAATTTGTCCAGCCAATGTTGAAGAGCAGCTTCGTTATCAAAGGAGATTCTTCGGAGATTGTTGGATAGAGAGTGATAAAGATTAAAATCTATTGAAGAAGAGGGTGGATGTGGAATATCTATCAACCGAGCTCTTGTTCATTGTTTTTCTTCAATTACAGCTTTAACGTGTCTGAGATATTGGCAATAAATCTCAGCAGTGATAATTACTTTTCTCAGATGCAATGCACAGTAGACGACACCTTTGTTGTCCCTCCAGATACACAACATTATTTTCCGTGGATGAGCAGTGAGCACCAGCTTAGGAAATTGCTTCTTCCATAGTTCTCAACCATCCTTTTCTTTTGTTGATGTTGACATAAACGCACCATTTATCGTCAACAGTAACAATATGGGACAATAAGCTCAATGTTGTTTCCGATGAAGGAAAAGCAAAGAAACACAAATGGTTAACGTACCGTACCCATGCTCCTAACTTTTAAACAATGCCCATGTCATGCAAATGTCATACAATGGTTGATTGGTCACAATTTATGATACTTGACAATTCATGACTAAATTTACTGCGGATCATTGTGAATTAAAGCGTTGAAACAGTCTTGATCAAAGTCAGACGGTCTTTCTGAACGTAGAGCATAATTCATGGCAAAACGGTCCTCTTTGAAATGAGAAACGCTTTTTGTGCCGTACTTATTCCGTTCATGTTCTCCCTATAAACTGTACAAAGGCTTCCGATGCTTTTGTTCCTTGGTTAAATTCAAACAGAAATATATGTCAAAATTCCTTAGCCCGTAAATAACACTACTACCCTTAAAAATGGGAATACTCAAGAGTATTCACTAGCGTAACAGTATAGTATGTTCATTAAAAAAAAAGCTCTAGCAGGCTTTGAAATTTTTAACAAGGTATGTCTTAACCCATATGTTACAATTGACAGTCATAATGTCACTTATAAATGTAAACAATAATGCAAAACAGTTGGATTTTGAAGTAACTCTTTTATTCCAATATTATAACTTAATAATTTATAAAAATGGTTGAAAATGTCATCCTTCCTGTTCAGTACACTTAAAAACCCTTCGTCGGAGACCATCTATGACATTACGTAACAGAATGGGGTTCTCATTAATTTCGTCACACTTTACTTGTATTCGCTGTCGCAGGTCTTGTAGATTACGAACAGGTGTTGCATAAATAGAGTTTTTAATGTAGGGCCATAAGAAGATGCGATTTAGCAATTTGTGATCATATTGCTAAATCGATCTCGGAGGCCATGGAATAGTTGCATTTCGACTAATTATGCGGTCGTCAATGAACTCCCTTAAGAACTCCAGAGTTTCTTGAGTGCAGTAAGAAAGTGCCCCATCTTGCTGGAAAAAACTGCCCCTTATTTCATCATCATGGAGTTGTTCCACAAAGGGTGTTAAAATCGTATTGCGGTATCATTCTGTGGTTAGCGTTCCTAAAAAAGTATGATTTAAGTTTCCTCGTAAAAAAATAAAAAAGAATTTTGCCTTCAAAATATATTGGTCCAATTATTCGTCTTCCACTTATCGCTGCCCAAACTCCAACTTTTTCTGGGTGCAAAGGTTTCTGAACGTATGAGTGTGGATTTTCTGCCCCCCAAATTCTCATTGTTTGCGAATTGACATAACCAGATTTATAAACCCATGCCTCGTCAGAGAAGAATGTTTTTTGTAATATCTCCTGATTGTTATGTAAATTATTCAAAAACGCTCGACAGAACTGATGTCGCATGGGATAATCAACAGGCAACAATTCTTGAACTGCAGTTAAGCGGTAGGGATATCTATGTAAATCTGTATGCAGAAGTTTGTGGCATGCTCCGACAGACAGATTGATTTGCTGAGACAGATGACGAAGTGATGTACTTGGTTCATTGTCCATAACTTCTTGAGCGGCAGCAACAACTTCTGCAGTTCGTCTTACTGGTGGGCCGCTACCTTTTTTGCGTTGAATACTACCTGTTTCACGAAACAGAGTAACACATCTACTGGCAGTATTTTTAAACTCTTCATAATTAATGACGACCTCAGGAAACTTTGCACGAAACTCTTCTAAGCATCTTTGCAAGGAATAAGTCCAAACATCATTTATTTTCTCACCATTTCGAAAGTAACTTTCTAATAAAAAAGCTTTTTGTTCGTACGTATACCCCATGATGATAAAGTAATGGATCAGTTAACAAAAGTCCAGTTAAGTTCTAAAAAGAACTGATTTAAAAGCGATGCAACAATCAAAATAGGAACAGATCCAAAATTGACAACAAACAACATTCACATTTCGAGGTTATGTGAGATATATGATACACTTTGACGTATACATAGGAATACATTTTAACGGTAAGCGATTCGGAATCGACCTGTTTCGGAAATGAAATGTGAAGATCTAATTATTATTTAATTATAAAGTTCAAATTGTTCAGAATATCAACTAACATGTGTATACCAGTGTATACAGGCGGAAATTTGTTTTATTACCAATTAAATCGTGTTTTACGTACTGATTTAAAAATTAGTTTTTTTTTTTATTATTTTATTTATTGCCAATTCAACAAAGTACATTGTTATTCATAGCATTTGTATCAAGTTTACATGTCTTACAGAACATATCATGAGATACAGAAATTAACGCATCAGGTAGTCCTCAAGGATGAATTACATATTCTTGGGTGTTATCGGATTAAATATCTTCATATTCACTGTTGTCGTATAAGTCTTGTGGAAGTTTGCGTTGCAATCTTCTGTGTATATTTTTGTGCCCTAACCTGTAATGAGCAGCACCTTCACAGTTGTTAATATTTTGTAGGAATTTTTTGGTGGTCTTCTTCAGGTATTCTTCAATAGTTGGGATTTTCAGCTCGTGATGTAGTTGTGCATTTCGTATATACCAAGGGGCATCGACTGATATTCTTAGAATTTTATTCTGGAGTGTTTGTATTTTGTTGATGTTGGATTTAGAGGCGTTGCTCCAAATAGCGCAGGCATATGTTGCTAACGGTCGAATTAACGATTTGTAGAGGAGTAATGAGCAGTCAGTTTTAAGTGACGATTTTCGGTTAATTATTGGATATAGTTTCGTTAATCTAGCGTAGCACAAGTTGAGCTTTTTATTAATGTGAGATTTCCACGATAAACGCGTGTCTAAGCACACACCTAAGTATTTGACTGTTTCACTATTGGGATTCCATTGAATGCGCGTTCCATTTATTACAATGCTATCAGGATCCTTAATCCTCTTAAGTGTGAATATTTTTGTTTCGCATTTCGTTGGGTTAAGTGCTATATTCCATTTGGTTAGCCAGTTGCTTACTTCGTTGACAGCTGATTGCAGTTGAGATATTGATTCATTTAGGTTCCAGTTTTGTGCTATGATCACAGTGTCGTCAGCTTACATGGCAAGGTTTTCATGTGTAAGCGGAATATCTCTAACAAATATGTTAAATAACATCGGTCCCAAAACGCTCCCCTGCGATACTCCGGCTTTTATAGGTTTGTTATCAGAGACAGTTGAGTTGATTCGCACAGTAAAGGTCCTGTCGTCCAAAAAAGAGTGGATTATCGCTTTGAGATAGTTTGGTATTGGCAGTTGGAGCAATTTGTATTTAAGACCTTCTACCCAAACTTTGTCGAAGGCTTTCGCGATGTCCAAAAAGGCAGCTGTAGTATACTGTTTATTTTCATATCCCGTCTCGATTATTTCTACTATCCGTTGAAGCTGGTGGCAGGTGGAATGTCCGCTTTTAAACCCAAACTGAAATGGTGGGAGAATATCTGCTTCTTGTAGTTGATCATTTAGCCTGGAGTAGATTATTCGCTCAAGTATTTTTGAGAGAGTGTTTAGAAGGCTGATTGGTCGATAGTTGTTTGGGTTTTTATTATACTTGCCTGGCTTGGGAAAGACAACAACTATGGCATGTTTCCATGCTATTGGAAAGTATCCATTTCTGAGGCAGGCATTAAACAGTGTCGTCAGGAATGCAAGTACCTTCTTTGTAAGACGTTTCAGGATTTCATTAGTGATAAGGTCACATCCCGGGGGCTTTCCTATGGGTAAGGTGTTAATAATTGTTTTAAGTTCATTGGGGGAGGTGGGTTGAATACCGTCAGGAATTGGGAGATGTGATTCGGTGTAGTTTAGGATTGTGTTGGTGAAAACATAGTTGTTACCGATTGCAGGAGTAAATGTTTGTGCTAGGTGATCAGCAAATAGCGCAGATTTTTCCTCGTCCGTGTAATAAATTGTGTTATTGATTGTAATTGGGGGTATTTGCTGGGGTTCCCTTAGAACTCTTCTCGTCGCCTTCCACATACCTGGATCTCCAGGTTCTAAATCTTCAATATACCTTTGATAAGTTAGAATTTTGTATTTTTCAAGTTCTCTTCTGATTCGATGAGCTAGGTTGTTTAAAACGTTTTTGATTGTCGGGTTTCGAGTTCGCTGCCATTCACGCCGCACTTTGCTTTTTTGTTTTATTAGCTTAATGATGTAATTTGGCGGTATGTTGTACATTGCTGGTATTTTTCTGTGGTTGGCTTGAGTTGCCTGCCAACACTATTTTGTATACTGTTAGTATAGTCATCAGCTGCTTGATCAATGTCTCTTCTGGTATCAAGATTAAGCGGATGCTTGATGTTTTGGTCAAGAATTGCTTGAAAGTTTTTCCAGTTAACAACACCATTTATTAACTTGGGGTTGGGAGGTTTACACTGTGGAGCACTCAGAAACGTTATCACCACGGGTAGGTGATCAGAATCGAGTTCTTCGATGGGTATTTGGTGTATTTGTTTGGTAAAGCATTTTTGTAAAATTACGTCGAGGATATCCGGTTGGGGTAGTATGTGTATTCACTAGGGGCTACCACTTGGAAATTGTGCGAGGCCGAGTAGTTCAGAAGTTGAGCTCCTGCGGGATTGGTGGTTCTGCAACCCCAGGCAGTATTTTTACTGTTGAGGTCTCCAATCACGAGGGTGGGTTCGTTAGTATTTAGTAGAATTTGCATGTCTGCGTCGATATGTTTTTTGTTTGGTTGTTTATATGCACTGATAATGTTGACCTGATTATTATTACTCAGCGTGATTTTTACTGCAGTCGTTTCTATTGCAGTAGTTCTCTCCATTATTAGTGGATGATGGGTAATTTGTCTCTTGACTAGTACTGCAACTCCCCCCGAAGCTACTCTAGCATTTCTGTCCCGTCTGTAAATGTAGTATCCAGGTATTTTAAAAACATCATTTTCAGTGAGATGAGTTTCTGATATGCATGCAATATCAATGCTGTATCTGGCTAAAAATGCGATAAAAATTGAGCGTTGATTTGTTATTCCGTTAGCATTCCAGTTTAGGATTGATAAGTTTTGTAGTATTTTATGGGCCATTGATGATGTTAGGAAGCACTTGGTTTATTAGAAATGTTTTAATTTGTGGAAGGAGTGGAGTTATAAAATCAAGAAGGATTTTTATGAGGTTATTAATTATTGGTGAATCTGTAGCGTTTATTGTTGAATTTTGTTGTTGATTTGAAGTTGGTTCTTTTGAGATATTTCTAAGTTTATAAGAATAGCTTTGGGTTGGGTTTGATGTTGAGCTGGGTGAATTCCTGTTGTTGTATCTGTTACTGAGGATTTGACTTCGTGCTAGGATATTCCGTTGTTGGCTGTAGCTTTTGCATCCTTTGTAGTTGGCTGGGTGGTGTTCGTTACAATTTACGCAGATTGGAGCGTAATTGGAGCGTTTTTGGTACTCGCTAGTGAGGTGATTGCCCGGACATTTAACGCATCTAGGGGTAAGATGGCAATAATTTTTCGTATGGCCATAGCGCTGACATCTGTGGCACTGGGGAAGATCTGTTGTTTTCCTTCGCATTTCAACTTTTACAATGGAATAAAAGAGTTTATCTAACTTGAAGATTTCTTTTGCTTCATCGCTATTAGTAAGATCGACTGCGCAAATGGATGAAGGTTTTTTATCCTTGTTTAAAAGACGAGTCACTTTAATTATAGGATAGCTTTTTAACTCATTTTGAAGCTCTTCCGTTGTTAAAGACAACGGCACATTTTTAATTACCACTGAAAGTGGTTTATTATTCGGGTCTTGGTAAGTGTGATATTTTATATTATTGACTGTGTAGAAATTAGTGAGATTTCTATAATCGTTCTCACTAGTGAGGTTTATGCGAAGGATGTTTCCATTAAATGAAGTTGTAAAATTTTCCGTGACTATCTTTTTAATATCGTTAATTAGTTCGGTGTATTTTACTTTATCAGCATTATGAAGGAAAATTGGTTGTATTATAATTTTTTTTTGTGTATTTGTCGGCTGTGATGGCTGTGACGAGCTTTCGCCCTCGATATTTTTTTCAATTTCTTTGGGAAGGTAGTATTTGTTTTGTGTTAGTAGGTGATCTGAGTCCCACATATACCTTTTTTGTACGTCGTTGAGAACTGGCGGTGATATTTGATCTGCCTTCTGTTTGGCATCTGAGTTCGATGACTGGTTGGTACTTGTGTCCATATCATTTGTGGATTTATTGGCATCTTCTGGAGGTGCTGAATTTTCTTTATATATTAACATTGGTTGTTTTATCGGAGAGTTAAACATGTTTTCCGCGATTAACACGAAACTGTGGAATTTGTAAAGGCCACGGTCGGTGACCCGGCCGCGGCCGGCTGGCTTGATAATGCACTCACTTTCGTTAAATTATAATTTTTATAATTTTTGTTGGTGGTTATATTTACTAACTATGTAAATGTTATTATAATTATTGTTCAATATTAAGAACTAAGCAGTAGTAACACGTCTGTTCGCTTGCGTGGCTCGCGAGAGACTTTAAAAATTAGTAAATTTCGTTATATCGCTTCCTATAAAGTGCATGCTGTAGGAAGCCACTATACGTAAATTTACCATAGCCAGCTGCGAGTTTTTTTTTAAATGAACATACTGTATATTTCAATAACAGTGACTGTAACAATGACTACTCCCTAACGCTTGTCACTGCTTTCACGGAAAACAGAACATTACGAACTTATGCATCAACAATTTGTGATAAGTGAAAAAGGTAAAGAAGTAATGGTAGTGGATAATTTTAAATTTCGGAAAGTGCATGAATCTGCCTGTGGAAAAGTGCGTTGGCGGTGTACCAATAAAAAGTGTGATTCGAAGGTATACACAGTCGGCAAAGATAAAAATGTTTTCGAAAGTTACATAAATCACAACCACAATGCGGACGAAATATAAACCGGCAAGCAGTCTGTAATAGCGCCAAAAGAAAAGCTCTTGAAGATGTGACAGAAAGACCATCAAAGGTTACCGCCTTTACCAAAAAACGCATGGATGTTTTTCAGAAGCTAGAGGACCTGAACCCTCAGACCAGCAGAGGAGAAAAGTTTGTGCTAGCCGCCGATTCTGAAAATGAAATTGTTGTATTTTCTTGCTATACAAATCTGTATTTTTTAACATCAATTGATACCGTTTATATGGACGGCACTTTTGAATTTTGTACAAAATATTTCACGCAACTTTTCACTATACATGGTTATAAAAATGGTCCTTACATTCCTTTAGTTTTTGGCCTTTTGCCAAGTAAAACAACGTACATATATGTAAAACTATATGAATTAATAAGAAGTAAATGTATGGATTTAGCTATAAAATTTGAGCCAGCATATATCAATGTCATGTTGTGGTATTAAATTAGTAATAACACTCACGTAATAATTATGACGACTATTTATTAACAAATCAAAACATACACAATTTAATGACGGACACAAAGAAAAGGTATACATGCGCAGACTGGTTACATTCCGGACCTGTCATCAACGGTAATGGTCGAGGGTCGCGTCCCGGAAACTGCCTGTCCGCCAGGGTCGGTTTACGGCTTTCCGATTGGCTGCTTCGTACGGTTGCATTTCCGTAGAATGTTCTGGAATGTTCTATGCAACCGCGATACTTAAAAAGCCTGGGACCGGTACAATGTCATTGGTTGCTGATTTCACCTCGGTCAGTCTTAGTACCGAAAAATCCAAGAATTGAGTCTTGATGATGAATATAAGGATCCTGATTCAATTATTGGAAAAACTTAGATTACTTTTTTGGTCTATCATTCTTAGAACCCGAAGAAGTAGGCGAATGTAGGGTTAAAGATAAGTGAACGTAAATAGTAGAGCGGGTCATTTTTGTATGGAGAAAAAAATATTGCGCTTTTGATTACTAATGGTAGAATGATGTTGCCTTTACATGCAAACAGTATAATAGTGGAATTTGAAGTAAATAGCACCTCATCTTCAGGTTGCGCTTTGTCTTAGAAGTTTACAGAAATCTGTGCAAAATACGAAAAACTTGAATATATTCTGGTAGTCGTAAAAGAAAAATAGGCTTTTTAGAATAAAATAACCATTTATTAATAATTAAAAAAGAATACAACAGAAAAAATAATACAAATCATTAAATATCGAAGTCTTGCTTGCTTTCGAATTTAGGCATTTTTCTGCGATATTCGAGTTTTAATTTTATCGCACCTTCTCTTGCCCTTTTAGAATACAGTATTGTTGACGACTCCGTTACCGTTTTGACGGCTCGTTCAACGGCCTGGGTGTAACTAGGAAGCCTCAAAAATAAAAACTCCTCCTCTTCTTTATTCTCAATCGATAGTTTAAGTTGTTTGTTTCAAGTTGTCGTCAATATTGGTGGTTCAAACAAGTATTCTTGCCAATCGACCAGGTCGTAATAGCATTGTGCCAAAAAATTTAGTTTTGGTAGTTGATATGGTCGAATGATACTAGTTTTATCCATGTTACGTGCTTTTAGAATACGTCTAGTTCCGAGTTGCCGAACTTTTTTGTCTTCATCGGTTACCATAGCTAGCAGAATATTTTCCGAATGAGTAAGGTAGCTATTACGCTGAATCACTGGGTCTATAATTTTTAGAAGATCATCTTACAAGTAGCGTTGGTCTGCAATTAGTTGGTGTAGGTGTCGAGATCCATCTTTACATAATGGATATAGTTTCACTGTAAACCACATTGGTGGGTATCATCATTACGTCAATCATTACGTAAGTTGCCAAATTGACCAGAATGTCAGAAGGATTCTCAGTTGCAACGTATAAATGCAGGTTTCTATTTGCTCGTGTTAACATCTGGCATGTGAAAGTTTTCCCGGTGATTTATTTGATAAATCTTCTGGAAATGTTCCTAAGTTGACAGCACAACACATTTTATACATATAGAATTGATCGACACTTAAGTCTGTTTTAGTTATCTGGAGTATTTCTGCAGTTATTTTTATGTATGACACAATAGGATTCCTCTCATAAGTCTCGAGTAATCTTCCTGTAGGACCAAGAATGTTCTCAGCTCTCATGTAGTTCCATCAAGATGTTCAAATAAATGTCGAAGAGGCAACTCGTTCATGTGCAAAAGACATATGATCCACTGAAGTGGCTTTTGTAAATGTGTTTCAAATAATCTTATCACTTCACCATATTTTCCCGTGTTTCTCCCATCGCATCCAATCGCAATAAGACCTTCTTCTTCTTCCTTCTTTATTTAGGCAAGCGCCTGTTTTTCGTGGACGTTAGCCTTGTTCAAGTTCGGTCAGGATGTTTCCACCGATGTTGAGACCCAGCCCTGTTTCCATCGTTTAGGTGGTAGTCCTACTCTTCTGATGTAGTTAAATTTCTTTTAAGGAAAAAACTGATAATCGACCTTTTTATGCCTTTGGCAGTCCCACAATCTGGCACAGTGTAACCCAGATACTGGGATCCTGGCTCTTTTATCAAAGATATATGTTCTTCGAGTATTATGCCATTGTAATACTTAGTGCCTTTTTTTGGTTTCATCCGTGTCTTGTCTTTTGGTCCGTCAAAATATAAAGCCTGTACTTCAGCTACTTTGGTTTGTGTTTCAGTCTTTGTCCGCGCTTGAAACCTTTCCCTTCTGATTTTGCTTTTATCGATTATTATTCCTGGTTTTATTCCTTTTATTGCACTTGACACAATTGCAGCTCCAGCTCTGTCTGAAACACCAAACCTGTCATATGTCGTTGATAAAGAAGAATAGTCCATTTTATCTTTTTTTTCTGTGCTTCGATCTGTCTTGGTAAACTATTTCGTTCTGGACCTTGTCTTCAGACTCTTCAGAGTCAGAGTCGCTCTCAGAGCTCGATTTTAATTCAATGATTTCTTTATTTATACTGGGGATTCGTGATTTTCGTTTTCTTTCGCTCCTTTGTTTTCTCTTTAACCGTTTTTGTATCTTCTTAGTTACTTCTTTGTCAATACCACCGATAATCATTCTTCATCTTTCATCAACCTTTCTTTCTCTTGGACAACAATCAAACTCCGGGCATTTGCAATACGAAATATCAAATAGTTTTTGACTTTGAATACGAAATTTCTTCACCTTATCGGCTAAAGATGGTTTATTATGAGATTTGTTTATTTTTTTACATTTTTCACGAAAAGATTTTATAATTTGAATTATTCTTATAAGAAACGACTGGAATTGAAGCCGAAGCCGATATTTCTTCTAGTTTTGATGTGATAATTGTAGCAACATCTGCAAATGACGGATCTTTCCCATTTTTTTCGATTTTTAACTGCTGTCTCGTCCATTCATGAAACTTTATTACATCCTCTTGAGTAGGTAAAATATTTGTCTTTAATTCACAACTATTTCCAAAGATCGGACACTTAAAAGCTTTTCGCGTTATGTTCATGACGAATGATTACGAAATCGAATAAATACTCTCCAAGAAATAACCTCTAACGTCAAGTGTGAGGTCGCGACTAATGAAAGAATATTGCGAATGTTATTACGCTCACTGCAACACATTGCACCCCCACCCCGCCTCCACCCTGAAGGATTAGTGCGACAATGTATGGTATTTACACTATTTGTGTGTGGAACTTGTTTGAGGAATAAAAATTACTTTTAAATTATTATTAAAAATACGAATTTCCCATGGCACATTATATAATTTTTTTTGTAAAATGTGAAAATTGAAACATAAGGCGCACCCTCTAAATATTAATTAAATTCAAAAATATTTCACAGGTGTCATAATATCACTAAAAGACAACATACTTTTGCTATTAGATAAGTTTATCTATTTCAAAGTTTGGTTTTTCGACCCACCCTAGATAATAATTGGTAAATTAATTTGATATTTTCGGGCGTGTTTTTAAAGAATTTAGGTTTAGCGTCACAAACTACGCCTGTTTCGTTTGCGATGACCACCCTGTATTCAATAACACTGGGATCAAGAGATTTTCATATAATTTCAAAATTGCTATTATAGAATCAAGTTTATAACCTTGGCATGTTGAGTGGCGTCTAGTTTTTGTTTTATGAATATTTTTATTTTCTCGAGTGTAATACATACATTTCATAAAAAAATTATACCTACTCCAACTTATTACATAGCAATATACATTGTCTGAATCACTAGTCTGAGACCCTGTTGCTACCCATCATAATCCGGAAAGGACCGATCTGTAGCTTGGCTGGCTTAACATAAAATATTACATATTCTGTAGTTCCGGATAATTTCTGCAAAAACTTTTATACTAGAAAGTTCTATGACTTTATTTTATTTATCATTAAAGATACGGTTATAATGATGGCATTGTTCTGATGGTATTTAATTCTGTGCCACTGAAAGCCTGATAAAATATAATTGGTTATAAACTAATAGATCTTTATTTTGTATGTTCATTCAAGTACAGAAAAGCAACATCGCTTTTTTGAATAATTAATGACTTGTTGATTGTATCAAACAATTTGGTTAAGGAATAAAGTAACGAAATTCTTAGAACAGTAATAATAAACCGTTTGGGTTACCCTAAGGTACTGAAGTTGATTTCATACATATATACAATGACTGGAAAGTTGGTTTCTGAAACGAATAATAATTACGTAGCACCTATATATCGGATTGCAATGTTTTTAGCATTAGCACCACCTTATAAATATGAAAACATATACTCGCTGTTACACAAAATATATGCCGTCGCTGTATTTCTGAGTTATGTTTGTGCTTCTGGCGTTTTCATTGTTACGGTATATAACACCTTCAACGACGATATGGGTTTACATATTATTGGAATTGAGATTCTCGCATCAATATTGATGACAACATCTACGTGCAGTGCCATTATTATGTCATCCTTGTACAAGTTAAAACAATTCCAATCTTTCCTAACGCTTTTTCAAAGTTTTGACAGCGTTCACAAAATTAATCTCGGAAATAATTGCATTTCACACATTCAAATATTTCTGATACATTTACTCATATTGTCACCTATGTTTTGTTCTATCTATTTTTATGTACAGCGTGTAGCATTAGAAGCCGCTGTACTTTATATCATCCTAATAGTTCATAATTATTACTGTGCCATTGAATGGTTGCTAATGTGCAATTATATATTATGTATTAAGTTACGGTTTAAGTCGATAAATGAGCGATTAGAAATGATATTAAAAAATTATGCTGCTTCCGACAATAAAATTTTATCAGCCGGAGTAAAAGAAATAAGAAAACTGTACAACCATTTAAGAGAATTGGTGACAATTTTCAACGAAATTTTTGGATTGCCGCTACTATTATTAATGGGTATTATATCGAACGGTTTTTTAGTAGCTGTGGATGCCATAATTACTACTTTGTTTCATAATATGTTAGTACACAGCAATGGAATTCTTTTTAGTAATGGCCGAAACTTTTCTCTGGTGTGGATTATTTGCGGTAAGTTCATTTACTACATTTTAAGTAATTGTAGACAAAATAAATGTACCCATTTAGAACATATAAAGCATATTTTAGCTGAAACATATGTTTATATTCAAAATAAAAAATTTTTTCTACATAAGATATATGTTTCCTTTAAATAATTATTTGTCACTTCAACGAATTAATTTTATTGTCGTCGTATTTCTTAGTGTTTTCAGACGCTATATGTTTTACTTGGAGGTACATACACTATACAGGCTGTAAATGAATTGCAGGGACAAACTTCTACTATTTGTTTCCATAACGACGGAAATTAATACAGGATAAATAAAGCCCTCTTTCCCACTTTTGAAATGATCTTGTATTAATTTCCGTGGACACAAACAGTAGGTAGTAAATTGAGTTGCCTACATTTAGGCGCTTTTTAAAGAATCTTTGAGAAGCTCTATCCCTAAAGGAAACACGTTTGACTATACTTATATTAACAAAAATATGTTTCTATAGATTACCAAACATTGTTCTATATCGTCGACCAAACTTATGACAAAATGATGATGATTCTGACTCTGTTCACAAGATTTCAACATTCAGTTTGTTTAAGATATTTTTTCCTAAAAAATACTAAATACTTCTAGTTTTCTACCGCGGTATGTGGTGCTGCATAGATTGCTATGTGAATGACGTTGGTACAATTTAGCGTTTTAATTCAACCATGTAATTGATGATTGTCTTTCGCACTACTGCCGTATGTAGTGAACACGTGGAGGTATAGAATAGTTGCAAGTAAGAACAATTTTAGACAGGGAGAAGGGGTGCGTAATTAACTTACAAATACTACAATGGGGTGAAACAATTTTGCATCAGTTGTACAAATTGCAGTTTAAACCCATTTTGTTACAGGTACTTAAACACAATACTACTAATAATAATAGCCGAAATGTTGATTAAAAAAAACGGATACAATTTATATATAAAATTAACTCAAAAACAAAAAAAAAATCTACATTATACAGGGTGTCCCAGAAATAAGGGGCCATACGGTAATAGCAGATTCTTTGTCTACAAATATTACGATTTGTCTAATAAACCATAGTCCAAATGTCAATAATAACCAAGATACAGGGTGTCAAAGTAAAATTTTTATTTTTGATTTTTTCAAATAACTTTTGAAAGAATAAATGTAAATATATCAAAAAATTTTGGGAAGTTTTACGCGAGAAATTACAATTTTTAACAGTTTTTCTGTTACGTAGTAGAGGGAGCCACCTACGACACTTTTCTACTCTTTAAAACATCATAACTTTTGTGTGCTTTACGGTATGATCTTTTTCCTAAAGATATCGATTTTTCAACTTTTTCTACGTAAAAATAATATAATTTATTGATGTGGCTACGAATAACAGTTTTGAGTTATTTGGGTTTAAAAATTTCACTGCATTGCTATCTTATGGGTATACAATTTGTACTTAGCCAACAAAGGTGGCTGTGGCTGTTTCCATGGCACTTAAATGAACGTTTTCCACATCGATGGACTGGTCGTGGCAGGAGTTCCCTTGGCCACCTCGTAGCCCGGATCTTAACCCGTTGCACTTTTCTTTGTGGGGCGATCTGAAATCAATTGTCTACAATTATGAAACAAATAGTCGGGAAGAACTCTTACAGATAATTCAAGAAGCCGGAAATATTATCAGAGAGAGAAAGAATGTTTTTTTTTAATGTGGGACGCTATTTTTGAAAAGCATTAACGAAATGTATAGAAGTTAATGGCGGTCACTTGCAGCACTTACTCGAGTAATAGGTTTTACTTATTTAGTTTAGTTACTTATTAGAATAAAATGTGTTTAGTAAAAAAAGTAGCTATTCGTTCCTAATTTCGTACTCAATAGCAACAAATAAGTAAAAGTCAAACGGTTACTCGTAGCGACATCAATAAAGTATATTATTTTTACGTGGAAAAGGTTGAAAAATCGATATCTTCACGAAAAAAGATCATACTCTGAAGCACAAAAAAATTATAATGTTTTAAACGGTAGAAAAGTGTCGTAGGTGGCGCCCTGTCCTACGTAACAGAAAAACTGAAGGCTTGTGTTTAGTCAGTAAATTTCTTCGATGGAACTTTTGAATAGGAACACGGTGTACATGTTTCATTTATTAATTATGCACAACCGAATGTGGATTACATAATTTATTCATTAGGTTTTTTATTATCGCCGCAACAAGCCGTATTTATTCCGCTTAACAGAGGTACATTTACATTAGACTAACGAACTTTTCTACGCACTATTAGCTTCACAACTCCGAAGTCATTTCATCAACACAGGCAAACAGCGCCTGGAAGTAAATGGCAACACACTTACAAAATATCAAGATTAATTTTCAAATTGCTCCCAAAACAGATATAAATTATTTGAGACCACTATGGAGTCTTTTAGTATTTTTGGCATTAGCACCACTTGATAATACTTGCAGCAATGCTAAACGTAGAGCTCACAAATTGTACGCACTCGTGATTATCTTAATATTAATATGTGCCAGCTTTATGTACTTGTATATAACTTTTAAGCATGACACGGTATATCAGGCTCCAGCTTTAACCATGACCGTAACTGCGGTTCTTGCTACAATTTTGTTTGCAGTATCAACTTCCACTGCAATTATTACACCATCATTATACTATTGCGATAAGTATAATTTCTTCTTGACGTATTTTTTGCAATTTGATAATTCTCAAAAAATAACTGTAGAAAATTCTCAGAAGATATACTTACATCTGCTTGTTATAAATTTACTTTTTGTGGCAATTGTATCGCTCCAAAGCTACATCGGTATAGCAATGTTTGGAGTGTTGGCATTATCAATACAAGCCCATCAATTTATTCATAACTACTATAGTTTAATTACAGTGTTGATAATTGGTAATTGTGTTGCATCTTTAAAACTGCGCTTTCAATGGCTAAACGTTTGCTTATCGAGCAGAAATATCGTGCAAAGCGGAAGAAGTGCAAGTCATGCAAATTGTGACTTTTTCCGAAAAGTACAGAACCTAAGAAAACTTTATACTCATTTGTCTGAACTAATAAGAATCTTCAATGAGATCTTTGGATGTCAATTATTTTTCTTAGCAGTACTTGTCACTTTTGGATTGCTGGCGTCCATTAATTTCATAATAATGATGCTGCTTCCAAATGGTGTAATTTTATCTAATCAGACGTTTCTGGATACTGCATTACTCATCAATAATTTTATCTGGGTCGCCATTTTTTTGGTAAGTAATAAACATTATCATTATCTATCGTTTTGCTTACTTTCACCTTATTTCTTGAGAATACGGTGTAACGGTGTTGGTGTGCCCTGTGTTTAACTTAGTAAGTTATGCTATGTCTACGCAGACTTCTTCTCCATAACAGCGTCTAACCTACAGTAGGCGGCTGATCTCAAACGGACCAACACATTCGGCAAGTGAGGCCTGTAAACGCCAAAACCCCCCAAATCAAAACCATAAGTGCATAAATAGTTGAAATAAAACACATACATTTAACCTACTTTGTAATAGTTTTGGAGTGCCCCGTGTTTAACCGTTGATTGAAGTATTAGGAAGATAACCCACTGTACGGGTGAAAACGTATGAGGACGAAGTTCTGGCCGCTTGAGGCGCTTAACTCGAATCCCTGGTGCCTAGAACATGAGTTAAATTTATCCTGGCGTAAAACCTATCTTTCCAAAAATTGCAGAGCACCAAAATTATGTTAGGTGCTAGGCTAGATTTAGTTAATTGCGGCAAAACCTGTGTTTTGATTTACCGTGGTTTTATTGTACAAGTCACAGCCAGATTGTAAATTCCGTTTTTTAATAGAACGACTAGGGGTTATATGAAACGCGGCCACTCTATAAAAATCTTTGTTGAGTTACCATTATTTGAAACCCGGCTGCGAATTTTTAGTCGTTTTATGAAATGACGCACAACACATGGCCACATTGTCTAATCTTATATTTTACTTATTCTTTTACATTCTGGCAGAAGCATTTCCGTCACTTTATAAAATGACTGATTTAATAATAAATACCTACAATTATAAGGTGTTAAAGACCTATGTAATTAAGGCAGTATTTAAAATATAGTATCATAAAAAATTCTCCCAGATTACAGATCGCCATGGTATTTATCAAACCCGCTCAAACTACGCGCAGCTACATTCTATATTATAATAACTATTTTACATTCTGACTAAAGCTTATTATATGTATTTATAAAACAAAACTGTTAATTGTTTGGTACTTTACATTAAATTTGAATTTGGGGCCCCAATATATAGTGTTGAATTTTTCGGAAATTCCCACGACTCCGGTATACTCTTTCTTAGTCATACAAAAAGCTAAATAATAATAACTGTAAATATAATTTTATTAAAAATAAAACAACGAGAATTAGAATAACATATAGGGATACCGATTTTAAAAGATTTACGGTATTGTGTAAATTAGAATTTTTATTTTAAAGACTTCGACAGGGGCGAAATCAGTGCGTACAATAAAATGGTGGGGAAACGAACCGTGCTATTGATAAAGTATCTATATAAAAAATAAAGATGCAGCGGCGCTAGAACAACGTAATAAAAACATAATAAAAATAAACTTATTTTAGGGAAACTGCCCAACTACAATATAACAATAAAATAAAAAACTAGCCGTTTAAAGTGGACTAAAAGTACCGTTCTCGGTGAAAGGTTTTAAGGCGCGAACAGCACCCAATATAAATACTATGGAACTTGAGCAAAACTACTTAGTATTAAATACGTACGCAGTTAAAAGAAGTAGTGAAAGATTTTGCATACATTTTTTAATATATTTTAAAATTGAAATTTCAGTTTTTGTATAAAAATGTGTTCCACCGCGGCACATACATGTGTTTATTACGGTTGTAAAAATGGAAGAAAAGAATCAACTGGCATAAGCTTTTATAAATTTCCTATAAAAAATGACACACGTTGTGAGCAATGGAAGTTAAATAGTGGCAATCTAAAATTACAAGATTTGGAAAGTGAAGTGTTAAAAAACAAGTTAATATGCGAAATACATTTTACTGCTGATCAGTTTAAAGACGCAACCGCTCTAAAAAAATCTCTTACTTGGAATGCAGTACCTACAAAATATGGTGGACGTAAGTTATTTTGAACTATTATTTTAATGGTTGAGACAATGCAAGTAGTTGCATCCCACTTAGTTGTTTATTTTTGGTATTAAATTTCTAGAAAATTTTGGTTTTGCAACAAGGATGCCATAGTTTCCTTACAATTATTGTTCCTCTAAAACTTTGATGTTGTTTAATTGTAAAAATTAGTTGTCAATGTCACGAGAAATTTATTTCAAAAGTGTGAAAATGCCCAGACATTTCAGTGATAAAGAAATAAGAGCAATATCGAAACTAATTTAATTTTAAGCGTTTCCACTATTTCAATAAAACTTTTTAATTCATTAAAATTGAACTAATTTGACAACTGTAAGATGAGACGCACCTGACTTTATTATAACATAACTTTATATAGCGTCTGTCCACGAAAAGGCGAAACATAGCGATCTTATAATGGTAAATTTTGTTAATGCTTCACGATAGCGTTGAATTTGTATTTGATGGAAGCATCGAAATTAAGTCCATTAATTTACTGAAATTTACTATGGCTTGTTGGATGAAACCATAGATTGGTTAAATGAAAGATACATATTTCATTTATAATTTTTTCATTCAATTTCATTCAAATTTTAATGTCATTGTTTATTTTATAATAGAAATACAAAGCGGAGTTTCGCCGGTTTCTGAAGTACCAGCGTTAATGTCTCCAACGAGATTACCCGTGAAAAGATATCTTAATATGCCGACATACAGAAATAATACTAGGACAACCGATGAAAGTAGTGACTCCTCAGATCAAGAAATATTAAATTTTATTAAATACGATCAGTCACAACACAGCAACTACATTCTTAATTCGATGCCAGTACAATGGGAAATGGACCAGCGCCTTTTAACCATGCCTTCTCCTTCGGCAGAGATCATAACCCCTCGAAAGCAAAAATTAAAAGTGAAGATTGGAACATTAAAAAGAAGATTAAATATGAAAAATTCTGAAAATTATAGACTCCGGCGAAAAAATTTGTCGTTTTCCGCAAAATCGACTTTAAATAATTTGTTAAGGGATAAGGCACCGGCTGTAAAGACATTAGTTTACATGCAGTGCCTTCACAAAAAAAGAACAAAGTGGACAACCTCTGAAAAGCAGTTGGCTCTATCACTGTATTACAAATCACCAAGCAATTATAAATTTATGTTGAAAAATTTAAAATTTGCTCTACCTGGTATTTCTACATTACAGTCCTGGCTAAAGATTTATAATTTAGAAACTGGCGTTAATACATGCTTGATAAAAAAATTATCCTTAAAGGTAAAAGCCATGCACGAAGAAGAGAAACAATGTGTAGTGATGTACGATGAAATGGTGGTTAAAAAAGGATTGGACTATAACAAATTCTATGACAAAATTGAAGGGTTTGAAGATTTTGGACCTTTTGGGCAGAGAGAACAAGTTGGAACCCATGCAACTGTGTTCTATTTAAGAGGACTTTTGTATAAATGGAAAATGCCATTTTGTTATTTTGCTTCTGCAGGACCCGTGAAAGGTGAAGTTCTGCAAAAATTAATGCTGCTTGTTTTAAATAAACTGTTTAAAATTGGCTTGAAACCAAGAGTGCTTGTGTGCGATCAAGGTTCAAATAATAGAGTCGCTATCGGAAAGTTGGGTGGCAGTGTAAATAATCCGTCAATTATGGTTAATAACCAAAAAGTATACGTTTGCTTCGACCCTCCTCACTTGTTAAAGAGTCTACGTAATAATTTTATGAACGGCAAACTGGAAGTTCGCGTAGGTAACAACCAGGTTTCTTGGACTGACTTTACAAAAACTTATGAAATAGATAGAAGTAGCAATATAACGCGTTGCATGCTAAAAATTACTCAAAAACATGTCACACCCACAACATTTCAAAGAATGAGAGTGAAGTTTGCAGCGCAAGTGTTCAGCAACTCTGTTTCGGCTGCAATACTAACAGCAGCAGCAACTAAACAATTGAAGAGTAATACCGCCGTCAATACAGCGATATTTCTCAAACATATCAACAACATCTTTGACTGCTTAAACAGCAGAACAGTACGGGATTCAAATCCATATCGGTGCGCATTATCCACTTATCAACCAATTTCTGAAAATACGCTTAGGGATGCTGAAGATTATTTCAACAACATCGGCTTCTATGAAAACGGAAAACTTCGTAAAAATATTTACTGTATTGAAGGTTTTAAGTGGACGATAAAAGCTACACTTCAACTGTGGGAGGAATTGCAGAAAGAGGGAAAAAAGTATTTATTGACATCAAGGCTTAATCAAGATCCTCTAGAAAATGCATTTTCTGTAATTCGAAATAGAGGCGGATATAATCCACAGCCTACTTTGAAGCAATTTCGCATTGCGTTGCAACATAATATGCAAATTCGCTTGCAAATGTCTATAGAAGGAGCTAATTGTGAAACAGATGACGACGAGGTGTTAGGAATGATATCCAAAAATCCAGAAGAGGACAATAGAATCGAATTAGACAAGGATCATCATATAAATAGTATAGACGATGACGAAATGGTAGAAGAAGATGAATATAATAAAGTGACACCAGGCAAAGCAGAAGAACGTTCAACGAACATTCAATTAATCAAGTAGTAGTAGTAGATAATAATCAGGTAACTTTAGAAACCTGTACAAATACTTATGTAGCAGGTTATTTGATTCACTATTTTATAAAAAAAGTAAATTGTAATACTTGCAAAAATATCTTCATGAACAAGAATGAGGTCGTCTTGGACAGCAGGGAATTATTGTTATTAAATAAAGATTATAGTCATGGTGATGACACTATAAAACATTTAATCAGGCCTGAAGATAAATTTAGTGTATCATAGATTCCTTGTTACGCTGTTTTAATCATTGGTTTAGCATTTACAAATTAGAGAAAAGAATTATTAAAAAAATTAGGGTTGAACTAATAAATTTTGTAAATAAGAATTACAATAACTGGTTTGAACTTGATACCTGCCAAGATCATAGGCTAATTATTTTAAATCAATTAATAAAAATTAAACTGTTAAGGAATTTAAAATGGGAGACTGAGAATGTTATGGGAAAAAATCTAGTAATGCTATACATTCTGAACTAAATGAGTGATAAAAACAATTGAAGTTGAAGTTCAATTGTTTTTACCACACATTGCTAGAACCGTATCAACGCCTGCTCGAATATTGGCACTTTCAATTGAATACATTTTGGTAAATATATCAGTTATTTATCAACCGATTTTGCAATACTGTTTTTGTTGTACTCACCATTAAGAAAGCTATCAGATGAGGTATCATAAGGGGTACTTTGCTATTTGAAATTTTAAAGTTGGAGTTGCTAGGGCTTAGGGGTTGAGAGGTGGGGAGTTGAAAATTACATCTCTAAATGACAATTTAAAAATAAAAATCGACGTGTCCGAGCATTTTTATGAAATATTTTTCTCAACGATTTTATAGAATGTATCCGTTACTTTTGGGAAGCACTGTATGTTATGATTTTATGAATTACCTACTATATATTATAATTTTTATTATTATTATTAGTGTTACTATTATTATTAACGTATTGTAATATAAACGTATATAAAAACAACTACATACATTATAATTTGTTGCAATAAAATTGTGCTTATAGCAGAATCCGTAGTTTTTATAAATTTGTTTGTCAAAACCAAATCTAAATTTATAAATTGTGTTTCCATTTTTACTTTATTTGTAAGGTAAGGAAACAATCTATAAAGAGGGATTACGAAATGAAAGTACTGCGCCCGTCTTTGGGAGCGACCCGACCGACCACCTAGGTACAAACATTTTACAAAATAAGCGAATCCGTAAACCATAAGGTCTGACTGTATTCTGGAAATGGCGAGGCAACACTTGCCGAAACTGTCGGCGGGGTGAGACGAGCGAGGGGTTGAGGTGCATGCTCGTCGTTTTACACACTGTGGTTATGGTTAGACATCTTCCTAATACTTCAAACAACGGTTTCACTTAGTAAATTAGTACGCATTTGAATTTCACGGAGTAAAGTCGCATGAATGTGCTCTGTGTGATTACAAGTGAGAAGTGAACGTGTGCGCCAAAAGGCGATTAAAATTAAACTGCTAACCTCGAGCGACTGATATCTTTGAAAACATCGAACTGGTATGTCATCTCAATTAAATTATCAAAGAGACAAATAGTCTAATTTATAAAGAAATAAAAATGTTTCCACAACCACAAATAAATTACTGTCCAGTGGGCCAGGCCCACAACTTTAACGGGCAAGAACAAATAACACAACAACCAGCGTGGCAGGTACCAATGTTGCAACAACCAATAGAAGAAACTGAATTAACAAGTAAATTCACATGGCAAACGATCAAGAAAAGGAAGTTTTCCAAGTTATCTCCCGAGATAAGACCTGGGAATCAACCGCCCCCTCTTGATACCCATAACAAATATGGCGAATTA
>JABXWE010045221.1:0-12521 GCA_014611495.1 Limonius californicus
ATTTTATCCGCAGTCTCGAAAAATTTAGCTCTGCTAACCCTGATATCTTTCAAGGTGACTAAATTACATTTCAGTGTTTTGCTATTGTGATTGCACGGTCGTTTGAAGTTTTTCAAACGAGGATCGTTTCTGAATACCTACACGAAAGGACAATAATTTTGAAAAACATAATTAACACCAAAATGTCTGCATCATACCTATTACGTTTTTCTGATTGGCGAACAGATGTGGCTTGACGTTGTCTTTTTCTGGAACCTACGTTAGCCCCCACAGACACGTCCATACTGTGTTATTATTCTAAAACTAATAAAATATGCACTCAACACCTCTGCTGCACAATCACAATGTCAGTGTCACGTGAATACCGCCAATTTCTACTTTATAGGTTAGACACAGGTCACCAACTTGCAACATCATAAATTTTGTTACACAGGTGGCTAGATACTATGTACACTACCACCTACCGGTACCTATTGACAAAATATTCAATTAAAAATGTAAATAAAATAACTTTGAAGAAAACTGAAAAAATTGGACATGACTTATTTTGATCCCATTCCGTAATTCACTAATACAAGTCTCACGAGGACCAGTCTAGTTTTGACTAGACTCTTTCTGCTCTTGGATTTGTCTGGTTTTGCTTAGACCCCTGACCTTTTCATGCGATTTACTATAGGACAAGACTTATTTAGCACGATTCTGACATCAAAAATGGATGTAATCCAGGAAAATACAGAAGAATCCGTCAAAAACTCATTTCGAGGCAAAAATGGACATGTCTACTTTTGAATAGACGCTCCTCAAATAATGAAGAAAAGTTGGAGCACGACTAGTTTAAAAAAGCGAAAAGAACGAAATTAATATACGCTCAAAATGCTACAAAAACAGCAAATAGAATTAGATGTAGCCACGAGCTCATAACATTTCTGTTGCTCTTTAAGGCATGCTTTGAACCAAGTTCGCAAGTGCTTCTTGATTAATTCGTGCCCTTCTTGTTTTAACGCAACGTGCAGCTGTTCAAAGGTGCCGGAAGCGTGAGCACTTGTCGGAGATGACATACTGTATTGCATTTAGGTCGGGACTTCGAGCAGGCTAGTCCAACGTAACGATTCCGTTATTATGTAGGTACTACCTCACTCTAACTGCCACGTACGAAATATGAAACGACTGCCGATATGTATATTACAGCAATAATAAAAATACTTGAAATATTTTTAGTTAAATTCACATTAGGAATACGGTATGAACTGTATTTAAAACTTCAGGCGGATGGAGAAAATAATCTAAAATAATAGCCAACTACAAACCAAGTGGAACAAGACAAATAGGCCAACCAAAGCGAAGAAGGACTGATCTATAAAGTTTATGGAGACAAAACAGCTGTTCAAGGACTAGCCCGTTACAGATATGATGATGATGACAATAAAACTAGATATCTGTGATATTATCAAACCTTGTCGTACTTTTATTTTTAAATTTGTAACTACCATTAAGGTATGCAACTCAAATTTTCCATATAAAATAGAATGAGTTTCCTTAATTACTTATGTTTCAACATATTTGCTGTCTGTCAGCAGAATTCAGTGTTTAGCAATTAAATGTTTCACCAACTTTAATCGATTTTCTAATGGAACTAACTGAATTCATGAAGATAAAGGACTTGCGAAAACAAAAAAGCAACTTGTTGCACTCCAACTATTCCGCTAAGTTTCTATCTTCCAACTAGTTAGCAATAGCCCGCAGACGGAAATGTTGGAAACAACATATAGTATTTGTACGTAGATTGTTTGTTGTGTTTACTTAGCATAGATGTTAAGTATAAATCTTCTATGCCCGGTTTAGTTTACTACCCCACATATAGCTTACATACAAAGCTTGAAACTACTTGCAAGTTTAATAAATTACATTACAAACGTACATGTAAGGATGTCGTAATAAAGATGGCCAAGATAGCACCAATTCTGTTGATTTTCAAAAATCAAATTTTAGTTATACTGACCTAGGTATACAGCATTTTTTTTGGGAATGTCTATGTTTAACTCTGCTGTTCTCCTCCGGTCTATATGACCCAACATGGAATTGATATATTAATAACATTTTTATGTCTTATGTTAGGCAGCAGTTTTGCCTACTGTGAATATTACTTAAATGTACGTTCAACAAATAAATATTTACGAAAATATTCGTTATAACATCTGTTAGCAATGGCTTTAGAAGGTTTAGGCGGAAGGGTCACCTGAACTTGAAAGTGTTTCTTGGACTGTTAAGAGTAAACAGCGACAGTGGGATGTAAAATTCCGAGCAGGGCAGTCTACAAAAGGCAGCGTTGTTGGCCGCAGGCGTTAGTTTTACATACTTGGTGTCATAATTGATTAATAGCGTTTACGAACCGACTAACTGATTGTAATGCGATTATCCTCTAAGCTGAGGCAAGGTGCGGTACTAGTGTTACAAATAATGTGTTCATTGCCCTGGTGAAGTTAGTTCCATGAAGTGTTGTTATACGTGTCTACTCGAATGGATGCGTATTATCTACTTGTTATTATATGTGGTTTACAAGCGTTGGGCCAAATTGTCGTTATTATGAAGAACTGGTGTATCTATGTAAGTGGTTGTTGGAAAGAGTGGCGTGGTGAATATAACTAGCTATATGAGTAGATAATGTGTATGGCATTAATCATTATTTATATAGCAATCATTCTGGAGGTAGTCCGCCGGCAGCGGTGGTCTCCTGAAGACACTTATGTCGCGTTATTATTATTATTATGAATATTACATCAATGCCAGGATAGCATCCGTTGACTTTTACGCGGGGAATTGGCCAACTAAGTTTTAACTCTTCTTATCGCATGTGGGGCTAAGGGAAATGTCTCCCCGCGACTCCTGTGAGTAACAGAAGATCTGGCTGGACGTAGTGCAATTGCCTGGTTTAATTTGGAAGATTGGTGAATCAGAAGGTATGCATAATTGCAGTAATTAATCTACGAGTACGAATGGCAGCGGTCACATCAGCTAGCCGATAGATGAGCTTCCGTATCCTGTTCTAATCCCTCCCGGTGAGTATAGCTTTCCGATATGTATTGACAGATCAGTAAGTCTGTGTTTTATATCTGTTGAAGGTCTTTAAATGAAATGCAGAAGCGCTGCATCCTTAGATAGTCACAATTTTAATTAACTGTTTATTCGATCCCGTAAGGCATAATATTTATACTCAATGCTTATTGACTGTGTCTCTTACTTGTTACTGATTACATATCATGTATTTTTTACTAGGAATCCTTGTTTAATTTTCAATGGTAATTGTTATCCACGTGCTGCTCGAATCGATATGTCCCCACATTATCCTATACGAACAGGGTGGATATATTTTCATTTTCAAATGTTTTCTCTGTAGATACGATTGCTTTACTGAAGCCAAACTTGTGTAAGTCTGACGTTTACGAACTTGTCTCTGTAGATCTACAGACTGGTGTGTAGGTTGAAATATGTATAGACTTGCAACTTACCACACACATAAATAGTCAATTGTGGTATGCTATAGTATGCTATAGTGGACTATAGCTCCGTTCATTGCATACAGAATGAAGTAGAATTTATTGCAGTATCTGTTGTGAAAATAACAACAACAAATTACTTAGTAATGAAGAGGTTTCAAATACTCTTGAAAATTTGAGCCATGGCGACAGTGAAGCTTTTGAATAAGAAAATCGTACTAGCAAGGACAGTAATTATGAGGTTGAGGCAGACGATGGTGTTTTAGACAATAATCTTCAAACAAATGTTACAGTGCAAGCAGTGCAACTTGTTCACTCACTCCAATCTAAAGATCATAAATTTGATGCTAGATCTATTTTACAACAAAGTCGAGCGACTAGTTCAAATATTATAAAAGTTGCAAGAGTCCAGGATAGAAAATCTGCATTTCAACTAATTTTTAATAATACCTTGCAAAATATCATTTTGAGAATGACTAGTATTGGAGGACTTAGAGTGTTTGTTGATAATTGGCAAGAATTAGATGATATTTCATTACAAGTATACATATGTTTGTTACTGTTAGCTGGTATTTACAGATCATATTGTTAGTCTACCGAACGATTGTGAAATGCAGAAACAGGCAAACCTCTTTTTCGGGTAACAATGTCACCGAAACAATTTTATTGTATTTTATGCCTCTTACAATTTGATAATAAGAATGATGATCAAAATAGATGGCTACGTGCTAAGCCCACTCCTGTTAGAGATTTTTGGCAGAAGTGGGTAGAAATACTACCGAAATTGTACAATGATGGAAAAAACATGACTTTAGATGAACAGTGAGTTGCCTAGAAGTCATTGTCCCTTCAAACAATACAACAAACAATGTGGCATCAAAATATGGACGCTCTGTGATAGTGCAAGTTCTTATGCTGTAGAAGTTCAAGTATACACTGAAAAAGCGTCTGGTGAAACACCTGAATTAAGGAATGCGAGTGATTTTAGATCAAACATACGAGCTTAGAGGACAAAACGCGACTTGTGATAAGTTTTGTATATCATATAAGTTCGGTCAAATGCTCCTCAAAAGAAATCTTACCATGTTAGGGACGGTTAGGAAGAACAAACCTGAGCTGCCTGTTATGGAAATAAATAAAGATTTACATATCTCTAACTACTATTTTACTAAGGACACTACAGCTGTATCATACATTCCTAAAAAAGATAAAGACCTAATCCTAAGGAGACACTCCATAATAGTTAGCAAATAAGCGAAAGACATTATAATAAGCCGTAAATTATACTTGATTATAATTCTACAAAAGGAGCATTTGACACACTGGATTAGCTAATCGCTAGACATACATGCTAACGAAAACGAAATCGATGGCCTATGAATGTGTTTTACGATATCTTAGATACCAGATACCAGAACGCGTTCGTCTGATGGCGAGAAATAAATTCGGACTGGAATAAAAATGTTCTATTCAGAAGAAGAATATTTTTGAAACAACTGGCAAGCAACTGGAAAATCCCTTTATTTCGACAAGAAAACATTTCTTACTGAACAAGCTGCTTCTATAGTGACAATAATTTAACAACCACTTGAACGTTTAGAAGATATACCTGAACACCTACCTGGAACAAGCAACAAAAACAAACTAGCACGCTGCAAATTCTGCTGTTGTAGGTGTGATATTAAATCAAATATGACCTGTAGTAAATGCGTAAAATATTTGTGGAAAGCACATGTGGCGTATTATTGTCCCAATTGGAAAAAGTAACGCATCATATAATTTAATAGTATATTCTTCAACGAGTGTAGAATGACAGCTATTATTGACAAGGATGAAAATTCTGCCACGAGCCGAAGGCGAGTGACAGAATCATCCGAGTGAATAATAGACATTCTACACGAGTAGGAGACTATACTTTCTCTACGACTATTTCATAGGAAGTTACAATTTTTGGTCCGAATCAGTATAATAAAAATTTTGCTTTAGCTAGACGTATGTCGGTTCACTAGCCACAATCATTTTACGCCGTGTACACCATTGTGTACTGTTTCTGCGATTTCTTCTGCAGTAAATTAATACACGTCGTTTTCGCGGTTTCCGCTTTTTCTGGTGGCGTACACATCCCATCGTTTTCGCTGTCTGAATTATTCATACCTAGTTCTTACTGTTTTTACATACGAAAATTTAAAACTGTTTTTGACACTTACTCCAAAAACAAGTAAGAGATCCCAAGCGCTAACACGCCACCCCCACTAGCTTCCCGTTCCGCAATTTATACGTTGGATTCTGATACAGAATCCCACTGAAATAGAGAACAGAATCCAACGGAAATGGAGAATATCTATCATTCTTCAACTAAAAAGGTATATGTAACGATATATTATATTATAGTTGTAGAGAATCTTTTTTCTATAATATTGTTTGTTGTATTTAGAACGCTTAGATAAGCATTTCGGCAATTGAGCTGCCATCTCCAGTGGGAAATTGAACTAACTAAAGTAACTTGGCTGAAGGATACCTCTGGAGATAGGTCCTACACAAAGCCAACAACTGAAGTCCAATGCTAATAATCTAACAAGCAATTTTAATAAATGAATTAAATCCGACCGACCCAACACAGACAGAAGAAGATTGACGCAGAAATGATCATTGATAAAAAAAGAACAGTTATTATTATTATCGTGATCCTCGTTTGTAACGCTTGCGCAGTGTCGAGGCGGTGTGGGGCAAGGCTAAGCTAGTTTGTTCTATGCACAACAGGGCCCGCCTCTGCGGGTTACCGCGTTGGTGCGAAACCATGCTTGGCTTGCCTGTTGCTTGTGAATGTTTTTGTTTATGGTCTTCTTATAAAATGGGTAGAACTAAATAAATTGATAAGAAAATAGGTAGGAAAAGACATTAGGAAATCTAACACCAAAATTATTGCAGAAACCATCGAAAATAAAGAGGACCTAAGATTTTCAAGAAGCAAATTAGTATCGCGAAAAGAGAGACAGTGTCGCTAAGAGATGGCGATGGGAATATAATCACAAATAGATAAGACATGCTCAGAGAAATGGAAAAATACTATAGAGAACTATATGCAAGCAGAATACAACCAAGCGAACAGCAAACAGATGAAAGAAAGAAGAAAATACAGAACATAGGATCTGAAGACATACTAGAAATAACGGAAGAGGAAATTATTTCTGCGCTTAAAAATATCAAAAACTTTAAGGCCGCGAGGTCAGATGGAATACTCCTAGAAATGCTCAAAAAGCTGGCTGGAAGCAGAAGTCATCCTTCTCACACAAAAAAGTTGATATTAAAAATGTTGACAACTACAGACCCATTAGTCTCCTCTCACAGATTTTAAACTGTTCACAAGAATATTCACCAACAGATTAACGAAGGAGATAGACCTCCAACAACGTCGCGAACAGGCTGGTTTCAGAGCACGTTATAGGTAGTACATGCGACCATTTACACATAGTTAGAAGTCTCATTGAGAACTGTAACGAGTACAATATAGAACTATATTTAGCCTTCATTGATTATCAAAAGGTATTTGACACTATAGAAATTTGGGCTGTACTAAACTCTCTAAACGCGTGTAGGGTGGACAGCAGATATACGAGACTAATAGAAAATATCTACTCAGCAGCAACAACGCACGTAACTCTATGGGAAAAGACCAATGACGTTCCAATAGAGAGAGGAGTACGACAAGGCGACACCATATCACCCAAACTATTCATATCTGCCCTTCATAGTATTTTTAGAGAAATGGAATGGGCGGACAAAGGCATCAACATAGATGGCGAACGCCTTCAACACTTTAGGTTCGCCGATGACCTCGTACTGGTAAGTAACGACCCTCAAGAGTTACAAGACATGATCCTGGAGTTGAACCACCACTCCAGAAATGTTGGCCTCAAGAGTACTAGCAATAAAACAAAGATAATGACAAACGTACAAACAGATGTCATTATACAACTGGAAGGACAAGTGGAACAGGTTGAGAGCTGAGACAAAAAATGACAACCAATAAAGACCACATGAGCGATGAAACAACTAGAAGAATCTCTCTCTCGTGGGCGGCCATCGGGAAGCTAAAACAACATTTATGTCAAACATACCCAACAGCTTAAAGAGAAAGTTATATGTACAAAAAATGCATACTTCCAGTTCTTACATATGGATCAGAAACTTGGTGCCTTACGAAAAAACATGCAAACAAATTAGCTGTAACTCAAAGAGCTCATGAGAGATTAATACTAGGCTCAAACTTGTAGAAGAAACACCTGGATCAGAGAGCAGACTAAGCTGACAGACGTTATCGAAAGAGCAGCGGATATGAAATGGAAATGAACTGAACACGTGGCGCGAAGATCAGATAACAGGAGGACGAAGAGACTACTGGAGTGGAGACCCAGAGAAGGACAAAGAGATCGCGGCAGACCAAACACCAGGTGGAGAGGCGATATAAAAAGATCAGGAGGCCTCCTTTGGATGAGGGAGGCGAACACTAGAGGGAGATGGAACGAAATGGGAAAAGTCTACATCCAGCAGTGGATTTAAATAGGCCGATCGTGATCGTGAATTAAATCTGAGTTAGGAATTGGCCTGTTATCTGAATTTAAAAAATGTCCCCTATTTTTGAAAATATGAACGCTCTCATAGCCATTCAACTATTGAAGACATTTCCTTTAACAATTTTAGATTTTCTAGTTTTATGCCCTGTCGTGTCTCGTAAATATCTTGGGCAACACCTATGATTTTTTAAATGAGCTACATGTTCTTGAAGCCTAATCTGAATATTACGTTTTAGTTGGAGTGGTTTCCTTTCTGTGCTTGCCAAATTCAATATAATACGTATTTAGGCGTTATAAATATCGTGGTGGTAAGAAGTTTATTTACAATTAAAGCTGATTTTTCCTAGAGTCTAGAAGATAAGGGTAAACACGCGTCGCTTACAATTTACTGCTCCATTCCCTTCTTTGCAACCATGACCTAAAATACTGTTTGAATACTATCGTCATAAAATCCTGGTATAACAAGTTCTCCATGAATTTCGTAGAAAATATTACATAGAACGATATATTTTTGCCTTAATTTGGATAAAAAAATGTAAATTTGTACATAAGGTATGCTGAAATTCATTCACTGCATTATTATAATATGGAGACATATGCTAAATACAGTTTACAAAATAGCTTTTCTGTGACCTTATTCGCAACAAACAAATACATATTTTTTCGCGTTCTAGGCATAACTCAGTATATAGATAAGAACTTTTCGGAACACTTTCATTTAAAGTATAATTTTCTTATACCAACACTAGCGGCGGAAACCAGCGCCTGCAAATTTTGTCTCGATCAGGGTTGAAATTCATATTGCTATTTGTACGATCAGCACTTTCGGGAACAACCTTTGAATTCATAAACTTTATTTCTTTAACTTTCCCTCAAAGTCGTGGTCACTAAATTTCTTGCTAACTGAACCCCAACAAAAAATGGGTCTTTCTTGAAAGTTATTGAGACCATTTGCGCATTATTTGGGATGATTAGTAAGAAAGCTGCCGTTTCATTATATTCGTGTTCAGCGCCTTTTTATAGTAGTTATTTAAAAAAGCAGTAACATTGTGCGCTTTTACAGATAAAAGTTTTGCCCGTTGAAGTTAAGCTCTCGAAGTGCACTTTAATCCATAAAGTGCATAAATGTTCGCGAAACAGTTGTCAATATATTTCCCACAAGGCGTGAACTTTCTAGGATAGATTTATTTATTATTTATGACTATTGCTTTAGATGTATGAAGTTTTCTTTATTTTTAGAAGCAGCGTTTTCACAATATACAGGGTGTTGATGAATTGCAGGGCAAACTTCGAGGGCTTAAAGTATACATGAAAACAAACATTTTTTGTTAAAAATAATGTATGGTCAATAGCGTTTCCTTTCAGGCATGGAGCTTCTCAAAGATTCTTTAAGAAGCGCCTAAATGTAGGCAACTGAATTTACTATCTACTATTTGTTTCCAAAACGACGGAAATTAGTACATGATAAATAAAAAGAAGGCTTTTGTCACATGGAACTCCAACGGCTTAACGCAACATCGTCAAGAAGTTGAAACATATATAACCACAAACCAGATAGATAACCTTCTCATCTGGGAAGCACACTTTACAGAACGTACCCACTTTAAGATCCCAGGATACTGTATTTATGACATCAAGCACCCTAATGGTCATGCAAGAGGAGGTACAGCAATAATAGTCAGATAAATCATAAAACATCATGAACTCTCCAAACACAGCAGAGAATATTTGCAAGCCACCACCATCCTAGTAGAAGACTGGAACAGTCCATTAGCTGTTTCGGCTGCATACTGCCCCCCTAATTACAGAACAAACAAGGAAAGTCTTGAAGAATACTTCAAATCCCTAGGAGTCAGATTCATCTCTGGAAGCGATTATAATGTGAACACTCCCAATAGGGATCCAGGCTACACTCCCCACGAGGTAGAGCGTTATGGGAAGTTATACAAACTAGGCAGTTAAATTACTTACCTACAGGTAAGCCAACATACTGGCCCACCGACATGACAAAAATCCCAGATTGCCTGGATTTCTTCATAACGAAAGGCATTGGCCATGCATACATGGAAGGGGAAGAAATTTATGAGCTGTCTTCTGACCACTCACCGGTAGTTTTAACCCTAAGCACAACTTTCTTCGAGAAAAATTCTCAACCACAGCTACATAATCCACAAACGGACTGGGATTATTTCAGGGAAAAAGTCGACGAGGAACTCTCACTAAGCATTCCTCTAAAAGCAGTAGAAGACATAGAAGCGGCAGTGGAAAAGTTAACGACTACCATAAGCACCTAAAGCAGATGATTAGGGAATACAAATATAAATCCTTCAAGGACTACCTAGAAGGACTAACAGCATATGAAAGTACTGAATATTCCATATGGAGGCTACTAAGCGTCTCAAACAGCCGCAGAGGCCGGTACCGCCGATCCGAAAAGAGGACGGATCCTTGGCTAAAACTACTAAGAAAAAAACCGAGGCCTTTGCTCAACATCTCAGGAATGTCTTCACACCACTGCTGGGAGAGCAGGCAGCAAACATCGAGCAAGAAGTCGAAAACTACCTGGCAGCTTTCCTACAGCTCTCTCTACCAATCAAAGCATTCGCCGTGAATGAAATTAAAACCATACTAAACAGTTTGAAATCCAAAAAATCAACCGGATATGACCTATTAACAGGGCGCATCTTGAAGGAGCTACCCAAGAAAGGACTGCTGATGATCACCTTTATCTGCAACACAGTGATGAGAATGGGAAACTTCCAGCGCAGTGGATAGTTGCCAAAATAATCCTGATCCAAAAGCCTGGCAAACCGCCTAATGAAGCTGCATCGTATCGACCCATAAGCCTCCTACCCATCATCTCGAAACTGTTCGAAAAGCTATTATTAAAGAGACTGATGCCGATTCTATCCAAGGAGAGATTGATACCTGATTACCAGTTTGGATTCAGGAAAGAAGATTCCACTGTATAGCAGGTACATAGAATAGTCGACATTGTAAATAACGTCTTTGAAGGAAAAGAATAATGCGCTGCTGCCTTCATAGATGCGAGTCAAGCATTTGACAGAGTTTGGCATAAAAAGCTGCTATACAAGCTAAAACAGGGTCTTCTTGATATTCTACTTGCCATTAAAATCCTATCTACATGAAAGGCATTTTCTAGTTAAACACCATGAAAATCTTACTAATCTATATACAACAAAATCTGGGGTACCAAAAGGGAGTGTCCTTGGGCCAATACTTTATCTCCTATATACTGCAGATTTGCCTATTAGCGAGGAGACCACAGCTACATTTGCGGACGACACGGCCATCCTGGTCACAGATAAAGATCCAGTGAGAGCGTCGCAGAAACTCCAAAGAAGTATTGACTCTATTCATAACTGGTGCAAAAGATGGCGCATAAAGATAAATGGAAACAAGACTGTGCAAGTTACTTTTGCCAAACGTAGAGGGATATGCCCAGCAATTACATTAAATGGTGCCCCGATACAACAAACTGATAGTGTTAGGTACCTAGGAATGCACCTAGATAAGGGTTTAACATGGAGAACCCACATACGGAAAAAACGGAAAGAGCTACACCTCAAATTTAGTAAACGCTACTGGCTGCTAAGAAGAAACTCTCCTCTTTCACTCGACAACAAACTACTTCTTTATAAAGTAATACTTAAACCAGTATGGATGTATGGCATCCAGTTATGGGGAGCTGCATCTGCCTCAAACATAGCCATCCTAGAAAGATTTCAAGCTAAGACGCTTCGTACTATCACCAACGTACCGTATTACATTACTAACGTGGATATTCAAAGTGACCTCAATATAAGCTCAGTGAAAGAACTAATAGTGAAAACTAGTGAAAAGTATACCGACAAATAGCAATACGAATAACGCGCTAGCGCTGAACCTATTGGACAATAGTAACCAGAACTGTAGACTTAAAAGACAATACACATTAGACCTACCTTTTAGATTTACCGAGTGATTAATAATAAAACTCAATTCGAATCATGTGGTATGTGTGTGCACATTTATATGGGTATGTAAGTACGTGTGTGCGAACATATAACAGAATTAGTATAGTAGTAAAATAAGGTATAATACTTTACTAATTTACTTATTACTGACTGTAAAGCAGATTGTAAAAAGAAATATGACGACAAAAAATATATGTTTTTGATCTAAAAGTGAAAAATAAATAAAACGCAAAGAACCTTGTCTAACCCACGATTTAATCAACCAAAAAATTATATTAACGTTTTCGGTAACTCATTACCATCCTCAGATATAAACTAAAACATCTTATGTGAGATAACAAATTTATAATTTAAAATTAACAAGTCCAAATAAGTGAAAAAACCAATCTTAGATGAAACAAGTCACAGCATTAAAACAACTTGAATTTACAATTAAACAGCCAATTAAACATGACAAAAATCAAAATACGAAGCAA
>JABXWE010045222.1:0-16256 GCA_014611495.1 Limonius californicus
CAAGTTTTTACAATCTCAACGTGTTTTTGTCTTTCAGTTTCATGTCTAGGAAGTTTCCGTTTTTTGTTGGGCTCATGTTCAACGTCAGAAGCATCATCGGAGTTTGAATCAGTGCCAGTGAAAGTATTGGACAGTCCTTCCTTAACCCACCTTTTCAGGGAATCTTCCCCCAAGTTTAAAGTATTTAAAAATAACAATCGACAAACTTTCACTTTCTTCCCATCCTTGGTTGTTAAGAAATAGTCGTGTCCTTCTTTTTTCACTGGATTTGCTTCATTTATTAATATCCCTTTTCTTCTTCTTCTTATTGGCCATTTTTGCACCAATCCCGTTACAAATAATTTCTTTTCGTTCCAAGAACCAAGGCTCCAAAACTTCCCAAATATGATATTGCGATCTTCATCTGTGATTAAGCCACACAATAATGTGTTTACATTAACCTTTTTAGGTACTGCGTGTGTGCACTGTTCTTTTATCATTCTTTTATTTCTCGCAATATTATGAGTTACAACCTTTTCTTTTGATCTCTTATAGCCAATATATGGCTTACCCTTTAATCGTTTTTTGCTGGTTTGTTTTCTTTTTTCAGAAACAGTGGTAAGGGGTTTTTTGAGAACTTCATTAGTTGCAGCGGAGGTCTGAGCTATGGCATCTTCCAAGGCGTTATCAAATTGATTTTCGACAGTTATATTGTCATCAGTACCAGTTTCCAAATTCTTACTACAAAAATCTACATCGCTGTCTGACGCTTGAGTTTCAGTGGTTCGCACATTTTGATTTTCGTTTTCCCAGTCAGGTTCACTTTCAGAAACTTTAATTTCGTCATTTTCTGTGTTTAAAAGAACATTATTATCTTGTGGATCCACATTTTCGCAGTCAATTCGATAACTTTCGGTGAGTTGATGTACAGTTTCCCAATCCAAATGTTCAGCAGCTGTATCTTGCAATTTTTGATCCACAGAGTCACAGTTTAGGAGTTCTTGTAATTTTTGCTCATACAGTATGCTAGTTTTGACAATATCAGAATCACTTACAAATAATTCTAGATTTTCTATGTCCATAAGGTCCGATTCTAAAAAATACAAAAATAATTACATTAATAAGTCGCCGTTTATAATATTTTATAATGTAGTACCATAACTATTCAAGAGTGGGGTTTCATCAGAGATGGTCTGGGTGTCACCTATGTTTATATCCACTAAGAATAAAAAATATTAAAATAATAAACTAATTCCAATAATTTTTTTAACAAAACTATACCTAATTTATCCAAGCTCTCCTTCTCATTAGTATACGAGCTTTTCTTATCAATTTGAAAATCATCGCTTTTTTCATTATTAGAATTTCCTCTGGTCAACTGAGCCAATTGCATAATGTTTTTGCTTCTTGCCGAAATCATTATGCACTAAAATTAATTTATTATTATTAATTAATTGGTACTATTTTAATAGAAGATAAAGTTGTTTTTCAATTTTAAGGTTAAGTTTTATGTAGTTGTAGAATAAGCCAATTATCCATTTTCAAATGGTCTCACATTAAAGGTATTGTAATAACAGATGAATACTTACATTTTTCTCCTAAAACTAACAACCAAATTTGTGATTTAATCTCTCTGAAACAAACCACTTGTATCACAACAATGCTGCCCGTAGTTGCAATAGCTCCAAAGTGTCAACCGGTGGTGTTGTTCAGTTCGAATTTATTGGGCAATATCTCCAATGTAACAAATGTAGTACATTGTACATTGGATATATTACCATCTCACTTTTGTATGCTTCAGCACATTGGAGAATTTAAATTAGTTGTTTTTAGTACGCATGACTTTGTTTTCTACATTGGAGGTATTACCAGCTATGCAGCGTAAAACATAGAAGCAGAATCAACCAAAACATTAGTTTTGCTAAAATTGTCACATTGGAGGTATTCACAGATCAACGACGCTATGTAATTTGTGAAGTCAATGTTTCCATTGCTGGTTTTAACAGTTAATACCTCTTCTAGATGGTTGCTTAGTGCCTCGCATTTTTCGTTGTCACTAGAATATAGAGTATTGTTTACTCTTAAGATAGGTATTTTTGGTTTATGGTTGGTAATACGTTTGACTGCTCTCCACATTGTAGGATCGCCCGTTTCTAGTTCACCTATGTAACGCCTGTAGGATGAGATTCGGTAGTTTTCAATTTCCCATTTGACTTGCCGCGTTAATTGCATAAGAGATAATTTTAGGTGAGGTTGTCGGGTTCGTTGCCACAATCTTCTGGCCTGGTGTTTCTGTCGTATTAGATTTTGGATATATAATGGCAGAGCTTGGAGATTAACTACTTTATGGCTGGTCTTAAGTGTAGCTATTCGAGCTGCTTTTTGGGTCGACGTTGTAAGATGAGGGACAGCACTATCTATGCCATCGGTGCTATATAGATTTTGGAATGGTACAAGATTTCTGTTGAGTTGGAATTTAAATATTTTTCAATCGACTGGTCCATTGATTAACCTCGGCGTACTTAGCGTTAATGATAGTTGCTTGTTGAACGTAATAATTACAGGTAGGTGGTCAGAATCCAATTCTGTTAATACTTGTTGATATATAGGCTTCGAGACTCGATGCTGCAGGCATATGTCGAGTATGTCTGGTTGATGGTCGAATCTGTATGGATAATACGTTGGTTCTTTAGGGCTAAGGATTTGGATAGGAAGATCAGCTGTAGCTGAATATAATCTATTGCCATTTGGATTTGTTGCTCGACAACCCCATGATCTGTGCTTGCTGTTGAAATCCCCTATTATTAATGTTGGGAAACCGCCATCAAGTATTGATTGAATATCGTGGATCATTAATCGTTTATTGGGAGGTTGGTATACAGCAGCTATTAGTAGTTCACTGAATTTAAACGAATTGTGAGAATGAAAGGATGTGTACAAATAGAAGGAGGACATGTAGAACATCTACTTTAATTATGTAATTAAAATGTTTTATTTACACGGCTATTTGTTTTAATGGGTGGGGAACTTATTGAAATAATAAGCAATATTTATTTTCTTAAAAAACTCCATGTCTGGAAAATGGTTGTTTTTCGAACGCATGTTTATTACTACTTTTTAGTTTATATTGATGAGATCTATAAGTGAGTAAAATTTCCTAACGTATTTTTTAAACACCCTGTATAAACAATTTATTATTACCCAACCATATGTTAGCAACAACATTAAATAATATAGTTACTACGAGGGTAGGCTGAAAACTAATGCACACATGCTTGTAGAGTGCGAACAAAAACAAATAGCAAGATCGGGCAAAAAGTATATTAAAGTACAATTCTTAAGTTTCAAAATCATATATTTATTTTTCAACATAGTCACCGTTAAGATTAACACATTTCTCCCAACGTGTAACAAGTTTTTTCATTATTTTAGGGTCTGTATGTACTGAGAAGAATTTACCGTTGCCCCTCGTTCCAGAAAATCGGTCACATAAACTCGGTGAGCATCCCAAAACACAGTCAAAATAAGTTTTTTTGAACTTTTTCGCCTAAGGAGAAGACGGATGTCCATATTCACCGCTCTGTCTTTTCTCTTACGGGTGGTAATGATGGACCCATGACTCGTCCCCCGTCACAATATTCAAAAGAAAGTCGTCTCCGTCACGGTAGCGCTGCAGAAGTTGCTCGCAGCATTCCAATCGACTCTGTTTGTTCTCGTCTGTGAGACGGCGTGGTACCCATCGTGCACAGATTTTACGGTATCCCAATTGTTCAATAATGAAGCCGACACGTTCCCTGGATATTCCAATATGGTTTGGGATACGCTTTTGAGTGATTCGGCGGTCATTTTGAATCAAAACATCGACGAGTTTGCGATGTTTATCGTCTGTGGCAGTGATCGGACGTCCGCTGCGTGTTTTATCAACAATTATGGCTTTTCCAGGCTCGCAACCACGAAATTTTATTACCCATCGATTTACAGTTGACCTATCAACAGCATCGTCACTATAAATAGCCTTTAAACGACGATGAATCTCAGTAGTAGTCACTTTTTCAGCAGTTTAAAATTCGATAATAGCACGCTGTTTAACTCGCGTTGACATACGCTAGAACACGTCTCCATACTTCCGCTTCTTGCAATACACTGGATAAACGCAACGACCTCAAACCTGCGCATGCGTATTGTTATTTCCACATGCCACCTGGCGCGCTTCTGAAGGTCATTTCGTTCGCGTTCTACAAGCATGTGTGCATTAGTTTTTAGCCTACCCTCGTAGTTTAAAATACACACAAAAATATTCAGTTCAAAATTCTTCCGAAATAATCAATAAGTTGTCCAGATGTGTTTACCATCACAATGTAAACTAGTTAGTTTTGATGTCACCAATATGTTTTCACACAAATACCTCCTTAAGAGTGCTTTCCTTTGTTAAATAATATTTTTAGCAACAAAAATGTTGAACTAACAGAATGAAATGAGTTGATTCAATTATTCGAACTTCGCATTAATCAAAATTATTTTATTTTTTATGATCTAATTTATCTTCAGAAAGACGGTTTATCAATGGGAAGTCCAATTTCATCACTTTTAGCTAATGTAGTTATGGAACATTTGGGAGATCGAACTTTTGAATCAAATCAGTCTTCGGAAATTATATTTTGTTCCGTTACGTTGATGATATTTTAACATGTTTTAACAGTCCATTTGCGTTTATTGGTGATTTATTAACGTTTACAATTCTACACTCAAACATAAATTTTACATTAGAAATGGAACAAAACATATGTATTAATTATTTAGACTACACTAAAAAACTAAAGAATTAATTCCGAAAACAAAACTCGAACCTCTATTTATAGGAAATCTACACGAACAGATATCATAATACCACAGGATTCATGTCACTATATAACACCTAAATTAGCAGCGTATAAGTCCTTGATGCATACTCTAACAGTTCCTTTAAGTAACAGTGATTACACCAAAGAGATTTTGTTATGTTCTTTTAAAAATTTGCCGTTTCATTTGAATTAATGTCGTGCTCTAATTGCCCCTCCATAGGAATTTAAAACGTTATTTTAATTGCAGTTTTATGTTAGTTACACTTTCGTTATTTTGATTTTCTAAGATTGAGTTACGTTGACAGTTCCCTTTGTAGGCTTAAATTGCCGAATATTGCCTTGTTCGCGCCTGACCTTAGACGCTTCTGACAATTTACGTTCCCAATTATTCTAGAACATTTTCACCATATTTCGAATTATGTTGCAATATTTTGGGCGTAATGCAGGTTTACGATACGAGAGTTCCTCAGTCAGTTTTACATTTTAAATGACTCCGGGTATTCCCAAATTCCATCTCGGGGAAGGGCCGCATATGTATTAAGTGCTGCAAGGGGCGGCTTTTTGTGTTTTTCGATGGGTGTCTATTATGTGTGAGTTTCGTTTCGTTGGTTTACCATGGGGTGAAAAGAGACCATCGACAGCTGTCGGATTCATAGAAATGCATTGGATTTTATCCCTGTAAAGGCAATTCTTAGCGAATTTGCCGATCGCCTTTGGCGGATTAAGATCGAGTCCAGTTCCTGTCCCTCTGCTGTTACCGTCGGTGCGACGAACGCATCGAAGTTTCGGGCCCTTGATGTTGACTTCATTCAATCCAGTCTTCAGGGGCGTACCTGCCGATTTTTATCATCCTGTTCAATACTTCCGATATTGTGTCGGCCTACATCAAAATTTAAGGTAAAGAACTAAAGTTTTGTGTTTTGTGAAGAGAAACCTTATGCGTTAACTTGCGTAATTGAACCTTTTCTTTGGAAGCAAGAAGCGACCTTCAGTCGCCGATTGTCCTTATTTCTAGTAAAAAGTGTAAAAGAAATTTTTATATACACTGTATCATTCCTGTAAGCTCCGACGTCGCTGGCCGCGTAGTTATTTGCAAAATGTAAATAACGTACGCCAGCGGCGTCGAGTTTTTTTGTCTGAACGTTCAAATTAAAAACCTGTAAGATGAAACTATAAAATTACCATTTGCTTTCATTGTTTTATATTGCCAATAATTTAATTATATGTGATTTAAAATTCAGTATATGTTTTATTATTTTGTATTTGTATTTGTTTGCGCACTAATTTTGCATGTGTGCAAACTTCATATATATAAGAGGAGGCACAATAAAGGTGAGGTCGATTCCCGTAAACTGCTGGCCTCTCGGCCTTTCACGAGAACTTACAATCAGCTGTATTTGGAAGGTGGTACCCACTAATTTTGACTAGGACACAACTAGGAAGATTTCCTCCCGTAAGCGATTTCTGTAAACTCCCCCTACTCCTCTGAGCTAAGTGCAAGCCTTTTTTCACCTATCCTGTTGCGAGTCGACGAAAAATCTCGTTTGGCCCGTAACAATTTCGATTATTAAACAAATTGCACACAGTAATGGATACAACAAAAAACTGACACCCACACTAATCAAGAAGAAAGATTATAAATTAGCAATTCTAAGAAATATTCCACAGGCCACTCTAAAAATATTAAATATATTTCCATTCCCTATTTCGGTGATATATCGGCAAAAATTGCTAACATTATAATCAAAGTACATTTAAAGTAACTTATAAAACAACAAAGAACCCTTTCAACATCCTATTCAATGAAAAAGATCCAAATTACTATTTGTTAAAATCAGATATTTACAAATTAAACTGTTTATAGTGTAATTATGTATACATAGGTCAAACAGTTAGAAATTATATACCACATACACAGAACACATACGCCCATACCAATACAAACACCCAGAAAAATCTGACTACGCTAAACACTTATTATAACACAAGCATGCATTGACATCAAATAGTATAATAACATTCTTACACTTCTGTGACGATAAACGTAAATTGGATTACTCGAGGCCTTTCAAATTCACAAACACATTTTAATAAATACATTTTTAATGAATGAGAAAATTCAGTTTTGAAATAGAAGACCAGAGCCCAGTCCGAAAACAAGATCCAGTGTGTTGTTGCGTTAGGAACAAATGTCTACAATATTAAATACTTTTGAAAATGACACGTAAAATGTCGAAATACGTATAATAAACAAAGAAATATAAATAAATAATAAATAAATCATGTCGAAATTGAGTCTATTATTATTACTAAAATATAAATTTATTATTATACCTAGCGTGGAGTAAGCATACGTAACCACTTCGTATGTGGCTACGTGTAACTGCTTATCAAGCATTGTTGCCTCCCACTTATTGGCAAAGATTATAGGCGGAACTTGTCGAGGATAACCAAATATGGTAACAGCTACACAGCCTTAGATGGCAGTGCACTTGCTTCGTAATCGAGAACGTTTAATAGTTTACTCAGGACATCCAAGCACAATCTTTTTCTTTAACATATTATATAGCTCTTACATAATGCTTGTAAGTATTGTTATTATTTTTAAACAAAAACAAGTTTGAGTATTTCCTTTCTTTTGGTAGGGGTGGTTCAGTTCCGCAGTGCTTATGCACGAGTCACCACTGCTTAACACTTTCCAATAGCTATCAAGAAATTAAATAAGATAAAAATTGTTGAAATAATTGCTTCGTGCTTACTACTAAGGCGATCCAAAAGCGACTTGACATCAAAAATTAAACGTAACTTTTTACGTGAATAAAAACCATGATATTCGTTTCCTTGCCCGCCACAGGGCTAAGGGCCGTCTACCTGAATGCTGAAAAGCCAATTGCAGACAATGTAAAAGACAATACGTATATTATTGATTAAATAAACTGGCAACAGAGTCTTGGAATTGTTGTGTTTGGAAGAAAATCAGATAAATATTGAGATTGGGGTTGTATGAATTGTGTTCTTAGAGGATGATAGTTTCTGTTAACGAGAAATATTTCACTAAATTAATCTGCTATTTTTATCATGCAATTCTTTTAAATCAGTGGAAAAGACGCTTATTAACGTATCTATGGTGACCATAGAAAACGCTAATCTTAGCTTGTTTTGGGTGACTTTAGTGGTTCCTTGAGTAACAGTCCCGCCAAAAAAATTATTAAGAACTGATTATCGATTCTGAAAGACATTTATTCTATAATCTTACATTTTAAAATTTGAAAATCGTTTTGCGCAGTTCAGTTCTATAGGCTGTAGAGAAAGTAACACGTGTGCTTGCTTTTACCTTGTTAGGTTACACTTTTTGTAATTAAAAATTCTGCATGGGCAATTTTCACATTGCGCGTTTTAAGTAATCAAAGCGGCTACATGGTTTTTATAATAAAATGCATAAAAATTTGTTTTAGGTAAATAAATTATTGTACCGGTACTCGATCATGTTCTTTGAGTGCTTTGTCGCTTGCGAGACACAGATCTTCTCTTCTATGCTTGTGTTGTCCGTACTAGAGACATAAAGGATATACAGCTTAACGTGGGCTCCGAACTTGCACGCGCGAGAGAACGGCCGGTAACAATCCAATGTTCCGGTATGGGGAATTGAACCCCAGACCTAGTATATTATAGAGTATACGAATCATTTGAATCGTGTTTGTAAACGATTACGTTACTATTGAATTATTTGCATCAATGTCCTTGACAACACTCAATTCCCGAACAAGACATATAATATTAAGCCGGGTTAAAAGACTTGAAGCGGTGGATTCCGTATTTGCGTTTTAGCCAGGTTTATAAGTCATGACTCGGGGTGTGCCAAATCGACTTGATATTTCTTCACAAAATGTGTGCTTTAATGGGAGGCTATATACTACTTTTCAGCCCATATTTAAATTTTATAACTTTCAAAATGGCGGCTAGGCGCCATTTTCAACTGTTTTTTTAAAAGGCAATTGGGTCGAGTGAAAGGTATTTTAATTCTGCCTCTGATCCTTGAGTTTTATTAAAATATATTCATCCAGAAAAAAACGACAGATGATTGAAAATAACAATTAAAGAAGAAAGAATTAAAACAAAAAGGTATGCTTTCGAAATGCTCACCTCTGAAGAATGAAGAAGAAGAAGAAGAAGAAGATTCTACAACACAACAAAACTTATTTTATACAGCAAAAAATGAAACTGAACTTCTTGGCAGTAGAAAAATCTATGTAATATCTCTTCTCGTACTTTCTGGAAAGTTTCAACTCCGATATTTACACAAGCTTCTGTTATTTTACGTCGTAAATCCAAAAGGGAAGCGGGTTCTGTTTGAAAAATTTTCGATTTAAGATACCCCCACAAAAAAGTCCAAAGTAGTCAGGTCACGGGAATCGCGGAGGCCCTTCTGTTGGACCACGACGACCAATGCATGGTCGACGATACGTTGCATCGAGATAATTGCGAACTTGTCTGCTAAAATGCGGAGGAGCGCCATCTTGCTGGAATGTGATATCCATGTCAAATTCGTTTGGATTATTTTCAGCAATTTCAACTATTAACGGATGCATGAAGTTTTCCAGCATGTTCAAGTACAATTCCTCAGTAAGGTTTCTGTCGATAAATAAGGGACCTACGATATGGTCATCAAGTATTCCTATCCACACATTCAATTTTTGCAAAATGGGGTGTGACCTTTCCGGAAAACATGGGGATTTTCATCGCACCAATATCTTACATCTTGTCTATTAACAAACCCATTAAAAAAAGTGCATTCGTCGCTAAAACAGACATTGCGAAGATGGGTGGAGGATAGGTTTCTTGCAATGGTTTGGGTCATGATCTCACAAAATTCTATCCGGATCGTCTTCAATCAACTGGTGTAAAATCTTCATATTCTAGGAATGGCACTTATGCCGTTTTAAAAAGTTTTTGACACTGGTCCCCGATACATCGCGTATCGAAGTTACATGTGAAGTTGATTGCTGAGAATGTACTACCATTTCACCGACTATCTGAGTTTGTTTGTCTTCTGAAATTGCTGGTTATCCAGGGTTTTTCCTGTTAGGCACACTTCCAGTGTTAATAAATTTTTGCACAAGTTTTCTTAAATATGTCCTCGAAATAGGACGGTTGGGAAAACGTTTATTAAATATTCTTTCGACTTCGTGAAAGTTTCGGTTGGCTTCAGCAAAAATAAAAACTGCTTCAGTTTTTCCTGTAAAGTTCGAACATTCGTCATAATTATTGTTAGTATCACCGGTTTTAACACTCAATATTCAAACGTGAGCAAACACAATAACTGAATTAAAGTGACAGAACAGAAAGACTAATTATTTCAATTGTTCTATTTCTGTTGTTTCGCCTCCTACATTTTTTTAGCACCTTGCTTAATATCAGAAACAGATAATTTGGAAGTGTGTCATTATTTTTTTATTCTATAAAATTTTCTTAAAATATAGAATTGTACTCTACTCAAAGAGACATTTCAAATGAGGTGTCACTCGACCCCACTGACATTTAAAAAATATTTCAAAATGGCGGCTAGGCGCCATTTTGAAAGTTATAAAATTTAAATATTTACTAAAAAGTAGTATTTAGCCTCTCATTAAAGCACACCAAATTTTGTGAAGAACTCAAGTCGTTCGAACGTTAATAGGGGGCGAGGACATTTTACGACCGCGTTGTATATAAATAAACTTCTTAAATGTATAAAATTGCAAACACCTTCTTCACGAATTTTATGGAAATAGTTTTGTTGACTGTAGTATTAGAGTTCTTATTGAGTGTAATTACAAAAATCGTAAATGTTTATAAATTGTCAATTAAAAGAAATATATTTTTCGAACTCCAAGTTTGTATGACAACCGGGACCTACGACTTTACGTAGCCTCCGAAACACGACCTGTGGCATAAGCCACTATATTGGGTCCACCCATACCAGAACTGACCAGCGTGGAATATTCTGCACTATGAATACTGTTTGATCGGTATATGTATAATATGCGACAAAATAAGTTGGTAATAGAGTATCAGCAATGTAATGATTGTAAGAAAATTAGGTAAATCCTGACATTGGGGTTGTGTGCATTAGGATAATAGTTTGAATAAGGCAAAGAATTATATAAAATTAAGTTCACTACACTAATTTTGGCAAATATTTATTATTAGTTACTATGGCTTGTTCATAATTTTTTTACCTTATTTCAATCTTAAATATGTTGTCCACCAGTAAAATAACAGTATGTGGAAAGGCCGCCTATTAACCCAGCTACAGCATCAACACAAAGCGGTAGTTTTTGTTTATTTTGACTTAATAACTTAAAATAGCTCGATAAGAGAAAGCCATGTGTTAGGTCGGGGCCTTGTTGGAGTAGTGCGGATATGCACTGCCACTCGAGGTCACAGCGAAATGTGACCGATCGGCTGGGGTGTTCGATCCCGGCTGGGGCGACCGAATTTCGCTTAGTTAAGTTTAGGGTGCATCTTGCATGAATGTTTAGTGTGTAAGGGACGCCCGTACTCCCCTGATGTAATGCGGAAGCGGTTTCCAGGGGGGGAGAATGGTAGTATGAATTAATAAGAAAAAAAACGGGTTGTTAGGTCAGGGTCTGGAAACACATGTGATTATGCATTCCTCTAATTAACATTGCAAAAAATTATATTTAAACGGAGAGACAGTAACAAAAAAAAATGGATTGTGGCAAAGCGTAGAAAATTGACTATTAATCAGAAATTATACACAATTTTAAAGTAAACACCAATGTTTTTAAGTTGTTTTCTGACTTAAACTGGTTCAGTGTAAAGTAATTCTAGCAATAGCGTGGTTTTTGGGCAAAACGTCGATTGTGGCATGAGTTCGACTTCCGAGCATTAGTTCGCAGCGTTTAAAAATCTTGTACTGCAAACCAACACAAAAAAATTTTCAATCCGGTTAGCAGCCGTGTGATCTTAATGCTAAAAACTTTCTCCCGAGTTTCTGTCGTTCGAATTCGACGTTAAACTGTAGGTCCCCTATGTTTTTACCTTAACGGCGAGGAGAAACGCGTGGCGCAGAAGATGTTATTATCTAGCAGTAGGACGAAAAGGCTATTGATGATTGATGAAGAATATTTGAATTCAAATCTTTCGGCTTCTAAAATGTGACATGTAATCACAGCTTTAGAACAATATCCGATGTATGATAGATATTATAACCTATTTACAGAAGTTAACGCAAATTATAAATGAATTCTATAAGTTCTTTTTCTGCAAAAGTCTTCTCTGTACTGTTATAAGACAATGTTTAAGCGATTGTTTCTTTGTAGCGGTTTATTCATTTAAAATATTTTCTTTTACAAAATCAGATTTTATAAAGAATGAAATTCAAATAAAGTTAGATTAAGTGGCAGAAATGCTTTTATAAATTTGAAAAAGATTGCTTTCATTAGGTTCTTTATACAAATGTTACGCTTGAAAAGCAAACCATTTAATATTTATTACTACGCAAGTTTTGTTGATATTCTTTGTGTTCAATACTGTTCTCATTTCATTTGTTTATCAAACTATTATGTATTAAAACCTTAATGGTATCTATAAATACGGAATATAGAATCCAAAACTTTTATATGCACTCCAAAGAATACGTTCTAAAGCAATTGAATTATTCACATAATTTAGGCGGAGCTTTCATTTAAACCAATACATTTTTGGGAAGGTAAACGCTTACCGTCTCTAGCTGTAAAAGCTTGAGTTATAAATATAGAAAGTTTAGCCATTTGCTCTTTGTCCGTCGTGGATAACTCTTTTTAGGGGTACACTTTCCTTAACCTGTTTGATTTTTCTGGCAAGCGTTGAATAATGTACTTACTGAATTTCTTACATTTTTCAAGATTGTGTGCTAGAAATAATCGCAATTATCGCGAGCGTAACTAGAGAAAGATAAATGAAAACAACATCGATATCATTATGCAATGTTCAAATTCGATAGCATTGTTTCGCATGCTTGCTCTCTAAGTGATTTCAAACAGTCTTTTCAAACCACACCTTGAAAATTATATTCTGTAAATTATAAAGCATAAATACGAAATATTTAAAACTCGTTATTACTACAATACAATAAATAATTGCAGCAAAATGAATGTTGAATTCTTTATACAAGTTTATAAATGAAAACCAGTTTTATATAAAACGAGCTTGAATGACTGAAAAATTACTAGAGGAAACTTTTAATTAAAAAGGAGACGATGACGATGAAACTTCCCTGTGGCTAAAAGGAATTGAAACAAAAAGTGAGCACAATGGGTGCGTGACGAAAGACCGATTAAAAAGCTGCAGAATGAACGTCGATGCCGTTTTTGCAAATGCTGTTAATTACCGCGCTCGTCTATGATTTTCAACTTTAATATGACACATTTTCCATTACACTGTCGTGCTGGGATTTGCAAAAAGAAAAGAGCTAATATTGTTTATTTTATGAGTCTCATTACTGACATAAAATTCTCCCTACAAAAGAAAGTAATATTTCTGAAATGCCTTTCAAATTAATGTGACATAGAATCGTAGGAACTTATTCTGTACAAGGCATTTCCAGCAATATCTTATTTTGTCCTTTAACTACTGCAACTGCAATATAGTAATCAACAAGTTTTTAGTGTTTTATCTTCCGTGTTATATTCTACTTCATTAAAAATGAACTATTCTTTTACGAATATTTGTGGTACATATCTATAATAACCGACGATGTTAGGATGAGAGTTGATGTGGCATGAAAAAACTGTTGTGAAGCTAGTTAGGGACACCAATAATGCTTGTGCTGCCAGTGGCATTACTTACGAATTTTGAAGTTTTAATAAAACTCACTTGAATATGTATTTTGTATTACTGAACTACTTTCCTTTAAACAATCTAGTTAAGACTATCAGCAGAGTTGTACCTAGTGGCATCTCATAGGAATTTTGTGAGGATATTAAAACTTGGTAGTTTCTTTAATGTTCTTTAAACGTTGCAACGTAGAACGTAGTTTTACTTCTTCTATCCAGAGTTAATGTATTCGTTCCGCGGAAAACGACAAAAGTATAAATTAAAATCGATAGTAGAGTAGAATAGTGTTGTTACGCCGCTGATGCCGCATCAGTACATAACGCATACCCATACAAAAAGAAATTAGTGTTGTTTATAGAAATATCTTAAGAGAAGCAGCAAGATAATTAATATTAATATTATATATTTTATACCTTTAAGAGCTCATGACTTGTATAAATTAATTATTAAAGCGATAATCTAAAAATACAACGACACACAATTTACCGAAAATAATGGACATTCTCGATTTTCTTCTTTGTAGAATTGTAGCACCCATGCCCCACACAATGCACCATTTTAATTCCACAAAGTTTTGCCACACAGTTGTAGATTTAAACTTACAGTAAGTGAAAATATTTATAAACAGGTTGGTGCCTGGGACACCATGTACACCCTGCCTTGGCCTCATAAAGTTGTTAGCTGGTAGTGTGCAAAGCCGCATCCACTTTTATTATAAAACAACTGGTGGTAACGAGACGACGGAAATACAAATATTTTACAACAAATCAGAAACACCGAATTATTATCCACGGGTAACTTACTGCAAGTTTCGGTGTGTTCACCGCGACTAGCTCTACTACGAGATGGTAGTGGGTGATTAAACGCAGATACAATAAATGGCGCCAGAATCTAACATGAATGGTCCTGCTGTAATCCCAAAGACCTACCTCAATGGATTCAGATGAAGGTGAACTCTTACCGCGAAACATAAATTTACGGTTTCCTAACATACAAAACAATATGTCAATAAAACATCAATATAATGTGAATGCTGTAAACAAATCGTATATATTGTAAACAAATATAACAATCATCAAAATAAATGCTCACCGGACATTTAAGTTTAACGATATCAAATCAAATAATGAAAACAAATCCCAATTTACTATTGTCTAAAATCTCATTACCGCGAAAGGATAAACTGTAATAGCAGTTATTTTTCTATTTAATGTTCGATACCCGAAAAATATTAGGAAAACTCTAAGTTTTCTAGGTTCAAACATATGCCAATTGGAGGAACCTTTAAAACAATTTAAATCGCAAATTGCGCTTGTTATTAACAATATAGTATAAATAACCCTAATATAATGTCATAAAATAACTAAACAACTTTACTGCTTTTTGTTTTTTTCAAGAAAATTAGTCACTCTTTTAGTTTTAAGCATGGTTGACAAAAATCCAAAAATCACGGATCTTGCTGTTCATAAATCATTGATTTTACTATACCAACTTTAATTTCGCATAATAGATATTATTGGATCTACATGTAGGTAGATAAGTAATGTGATTAAATTATGATTGAGATAATTATAAACCAGATGATTTAATTTAGAAATTTATACTGTTAAGAGGTATAATTGTGTACTGGTGGGTATAAGGAATTAAAAATCCCTAAGATATTCAAAAGTACCTCTTAAGGTATATTTTTCTTTCTTGGTATGAGTCACTACTTCAGGTGCAGGGTGGATGTTTATACCTTCAGCGGTAGAATTATATATCCCCTCATAAGGTATAACCCCCTAATACCAACTCTGAAACTATTATGAATGTCGGTTCAGAAGAAATACCCGAAATCACGAATGAAAAAGTAAAATTAGCGTTATCTCAAATGAAAAACGGTAGAGCCCCGGGGGAAAACGGTGTTACGACCGAAATGATGAAAGCAGGGGGGAATACTACACTACAATCTATAAAAATACTTCTCAATAAATGTCTTACAGATGGAAACATACCAGAAAGTTGGCAAAACGCACAGGTGATCTTACTATATAAAAAAGGAGATAAATTAAAAATTGATAACTATCGGCCTATAAGTCTACTACCTCATCCCTATAAGCTGCTGACTAAAATTGTAACAAATAGATTAACAAACAAATTAGACGACTACCAGCCACCGGAACAGGCTGGGTTTCGGAAAAATTACAGCACTATCGAACATATACAATCCCTTCGATCATTAATAGAAAAATGCAATGAATATAACGAACCACTACATCTTGCATTCGTCGACTATAACAAGGCGTTCGATTCTGTGGAGCTGTGGGCTATCTTCAGAGCCATGAATAATGCAAGAATTGACTCAAGATATAGAAACCTACTCCAAAATATATACGAGCATGCAACACTTGTAGTAAAAATTACAGATGATTTAAAAACAGATAAAATACCGTTAAAAAAAGGAGTTAGGCAGGGAGACACCATATCTCCGAAATTGTTTACTCTGGGTCTGGAAGACATTTTTAAAGAAATGAACTGGAATGAAAAGGGAATTAAAATTGACGGTCGATATTTAAGCCACCTCCGTTTTGCGGATGACATTGTCCTATTTAGTCAAAATATAAATGAATTACAAAA
>JABXWE010045223.1:0-12537 GCA_014611495.1 Limonius californicus
TACATAAAAATTATATAGATTATTGAAAAAGCTTTTAAGCAGAAGTATTTAAATAGGCTCCTTAATCAATTACATTTATTAGAAAGCAGGGTGTAAGTTGAAAACCACCGCGGTTTTATATAGCATTCTGAAAAAGTTATACACATCTTAGAGTATTGGTGTAATAAAACTTCGAAACCCGCATCCCTGTAATGGAGTGAAAGTGAAAAAAATTACTGGGGGATATTTAGGGGTCAAATTTCCTCAGTTATAAGTGGTTAAAGTTTTTCACACATGTTTATAATAACCCTGTATATAATATAATAATAATTGCATGAATAGTTAGAAGAAGAAGCTCTAAACATAATTCAACATACTATTTACAATAGCAGATAATAGTTAAAAATATAGCAACAGTCAAATATTAATTATTGTTAGTATCAAATTAAATATTAAATACTGTAAATATTTAAGTACCGCTCTAGAATAACAAATTAGTGTATCTAGGAACGTATTGTCCACGTCAAGATATACCGTTATCCGCTTTGAGAAGGTATTTGCAGAACAAATATTTACAATCTACTTGTAACTCGGGATAGAAACACTAGCCGCATCCAGGTAAATTTACATATTGCAAAGAAATTAAATTCTTAAAGCCGGGTTTGTTATTATACCTGTGTTCACAATGCTGTTAAGTGTAAACCAGAGGGCAGGGGTATATGTAGTGGATTTTTAATAATAATAATAATAAGTATAACGTGTCGTGTAAATATGGCTATATCTAATATGGTCGCAAAAAGAACATACGCCATTCTCTGTCAAAATCTGAACCAAAAGTCTTATATCATTTTGTCCCAAAAATGTAGTTTCTCAAGTGGTTGTATTTAAGGTTTTGTTTTCTAAATAGCGTTATATGTTAGTAAGGAATTATGAACATATACTTCCTAGGTTACAACAATACACTGATGCAGGATATGATAAAATTGTCAATAATAAGCATTTCCCACAAAACATGCCTTTAATGTAAACCGTAGAGCGTACAAAAATTCCAAACTTATTGAAACGTAATACTCATTCATCAATAATTTGGAATAGTTAATCTTACCAGTTTTTTCCAAAAAATATGAAAATGAAATCATATCCTGTGACTAACAATAATTCTGAAACTAGCAAACTTAAATGTGTTATTCGGTATTTCAAAGACATCGGTTTGTAGATTTTTCCAACATTTTAGGTACAACATGCGGAATCTAAGTATTTTTTATTTACTGTAGTAGTTTTAGAGAAATTTTTAGAGGTTATGCAACAAAACTGTTTGAGGAATTGCTCCATTCTGTTGTACTATGTGTCAATAAGGTATCCTCCACATTACTCATGTTATTTTTAAAAAGTCAGTTTCAAAGGATGTGTTTGTGTAGGTATACTAAGGTCTTAATTTTTTAAAATAAATAATTGACGTGCTTAGACATTATTAAACCCAGTACTCTTGAATATCAAGTTGCGCAGAGTGATATTTAATTCTGTCTTTAGTTTGTTAGCGTTCGTAAAATTACTTCACGGAGATTAATTTGTAGATGCAATCCTTATTATAAATATTACTTTACTTTTAAAAACTATGTATTTAAATTTATGCAACTATATTTTTTGCAGTAACCAGTCCCTTAACCAGAGTTATGACGAATACTTTGATGCGTCGTCATATTCCTTTCAAGAAGAGAGGTATGGCCAAGATGACGAAGATCGTCAGTGGGACTCTGGGGGGTACTTCAAGTCGAACAGTTCTAGTGCTAAAAAACTTCCCACAGTACCAGTTGTGCAAAATTATGTTAACAAGAAACGTTCTTCCCTAATAGCTCAAGAAGTGTATCAAAGTTGTGACGGTTATCTTAGCAGTTCTACACCTAAGACTCGACGGCGAATGCCACAAATTCCAACCAAGCGAAGTGCAAGTAGACAGAGTTCCTTGAACGACCAAGAATCATACGATGGTTATTGTACCCCTGAGAACACGTCCCACAGAGGTGCCAGCTTACCTCCTACGCCTACGAAAACACCTAAAGTGCTAGCTCGCATTGCGGCCAACGCTAAACCTTTTAACAGTTTGCCTCCTACCCCCGGGCGTAAACTTCCTCAACTGAACCTCAATCACCGCAGTGCCAAGGCCAGGAAAAATAATTTTATGAAAAGAACAAGCTCCGCAGAATATCCAGATTACTCAAATGAAGATTCATATGAGAACTATTACGTTCGCCCCGGTGCGGCTAGTGCCAGAGAAGTGTATAACGAAGACTATAATTACGCATATCAAAGCATAGATAACCTTCCTACTCAGCAGGAAGAACTGAATATGACTCCTGTAGGTGATAGTGCTTATAGAACTAGTATATCAGCAGTAGTTAGTCAAAATGGTACGTCTTTACCATTCCAGCAACAATCTACCGAAGAGTATTATTTTAGTGCTCAAGAAAATCGTGACTATGCGGAACCTGACTATTATGATCAAAAAGCAAAAGAATTTGAACATAAAAAGAAACTACGTGGTCGCGGTGGTAGTCCAATGCTTCAACAAAATACCGATAGTTTAGAATCGCGAGATGATGAACTAAAAGATTCGTTCGAAACGGCTGTGTCTTCAGTAAGTAGTTCGCTGCATCAACAGCGCCATGTTCCCTATTACGATATTTATTCGACCACAACGGCAGAACCGGTATCAAATAATTCAACCGCGGTGCTTCCTCAAGTATCCGTGGATAGTTCCTTAAATACATCCAGTGTTAGCAATGTGCAATATCGTAAGGACCAAACAGAACCAGTTAAAGCAATAACAGCACTAAATAGTACAAATGCTTCCGTACCCGACGTAACTATAACAGAACCAAACAGTACCGTTAATCAAACAATCCCATTCAAAAATGCTTCTTCCAGGGGCTACTTAATTCAGCAGGAGTCCATAGATTCTAATTACTTTCAGCATCAAGAATCTGTGGATGATGACAATTTTATTGAACCAGAGCTTGCAGATATTGCATATCCTGACAAAATCAATGAAGAGTCATATTTAGAAACACAAGAATCGGTAGAAAGTTACGTTGAAGAAGATTCAAATGATATTTCCGCTGATTACACCAAAGCAATAAACAGGGAATCTCCTGTGTCCGTAATACATATAACGCAGGACGATTTGAGCCTTCGCAGAGGGTCATCACAGGTTACAGTAGTGGACCCCTTCCATCCTTCCTTACAACAACGTCCGTTAGAACCATACGCGCCTATTAGCACCCGAAGACCTTCTATTGATCCGTATCGACCACCTTCTCCCATTACACGCACATCAGAAGATGCATATCAGTCAGGGTCTTCTCTGAAACCCGTCGAAGATATGTATGTTCCACAAAGAAAGAGTTCCATCGATCCGTATCAACAAGGTGCGCAGCGACGTCCTTCAGTTCGAAGATCTCCTTCTCCGTTAGATTATGAAGAAAACGAAGAAGATGACAACATTCCTCTTGAAGAGGAGTCGCTTGACATAAAACATGTGCATTTGGAAGAAGATGAGGAAATTAAACCCTCCAGGCCACAAGTTACGGCGCAGCAGAGATGGCTTTGGGCGTATAACAAGATCATCATGCAGCTAAATGTAAGTAAATACCTATCCATAATATACTGCTACTACTAACAAGTGCATTCGACATATTGTTATTGTTATTGCTGATATTAAACATCCTTTTAATAAGCATGTTCTAAAATTAAATAATGGAATAAGTATGAATAGTATTCATATGTGTTTTATACGATAGACTAAAACCTAGATAGCATTAACGGTAACCATACGCATTGGCTAATATCTCATGCAATTTCCTAACAATCCGAACTTTATCCGACTAATATAAACAACAACCAGTGACCCATAACAAGTAGGCAAAATCTGTAATTAAGCTACTAATGAACCACAATACGGTCAACAAGCACATGACTAGACTACGAGTTCGTCATGATGCCCTGTGCAGGAAATGCAGTTTGTAGAGAGAAATCTTTCCACATATTCACAGAAATGTTTTTCTCCGATGGCTCTGTCGCGCTGATTACTTTAATCCTGGTTCCTAAAACGAAAAACCTTCAGGAGGTCTATATAAATTAATGGGCTTCTTGCCAGAGGCAAATTCAGTTTAAAAGACATGCAACAGGTTTTTCTGGTCTAGTTGCAGGGATTTCGTAAGACCACCACAAATATCTAACATAGTCTATATCATATTACAATGATTTTATATATATTTTGTAAACAAAATTGGTATATTAAGTAGTAGCAAATAGTAAAATAGTATAAGATGTTATTAACCATTCGAAAATATATTATTATGAAAATACGTAGTTACAATAAAATGAACATTAATACTACTACATCAGCCACGGTCTGCTGAGTATTTTTAACATTAGCCGCGTAATCTACGAATTGTACTAAAATGCTATATTAGCCAGCACACGTAGCTAACGTTAACATTAGTTACGTGCCAGCCACATGCATATTATGGTGAACCATCAAAAGCAACCAACACGTATAATAGCTGGCCATTACTAATTTTTGGTCATTCACATTGAAATAATAATAGAAACACGTGTATTGTGGGTTCTGAATGGCGACGACCAGTAATATTTAGGCAAATAATCGGGAAAGAAGTCGCCGCTTAGAGTTCTTCTATCAACCCCCCTTTGTATAATATAATTAATTTATGTAAATTCTCGTAATTCACGAGTTGTGAAATTTTATCGAATATTGATATATAGAGATATATAGATATACAACTATTGGAAAAATTACTACTATAAACGCGGACCGATATGAGATGTTGTCCTTAAAATATGCGAGCATTTAGGTATTTAATAGCTACAGTATGAAATTTAATGGTTATCTTCGTACTAAAGATACTTATACTGCATCACCTATTGGCTCTTAATCAGTATCTACGTTCCATTTGCTGCCACGGAATGAGTTTATCTACGCCAGTCCTCTAACAGTGGAAACTTAAAATTAATTTTTTAAAATGAACTTTCCGTCGGTTATATATTTTCAAGGTAATTATGTCCTTACAGATAATCTTATACGCGGCAAATTTTATTATTTTTAAAAATATTATTAGATCGTATTTTCATGTATACCTAAAAGAATATTTTCTGTCTGCACCTTTATACTCTTCAATTACCAATTATCTCTAAAAATCCCTTATCAAAAGTAGCGCTTAGTTGGCTGAAAAATACACACAGTGCTAAAAACTTTAAAAACCATTATCTTTGAAAATAACGCACTTTGTAAAATCTTCTCAGCCGCATATCTAAATAAATTAAGTCTTCGGAAATTTAAAATTGCTAAATATTCTCCAGAATCGAAGATGTTTTCGGAATAATTCATCAGCCATAAGGGTCACCTCTATAGTTTTTATACCTTGAATTTAAATGTATTATTAACGCGATCCCACTCATTAAGAGTATATTAAATTCTTTAAAAACGTAATTCACGTTCCAAGTTCTTGTATTACAATACAAAAGCTCAGCTCAGAACTAAAAACACCATGAAAAATTTAATTCCACATTCAAAACTAAGAAGGTTTACAAAAACGATTCTGAAAGTAATGCAACCGGATTATTTTCAGTTATTCACCCTTGCAATTTAGCCTTCGCCAGACCTTCTCGCAGGACTTTCCTCCCAGGAGTATTTGTATCTCGATATTTTGACCCAAAGCTGTAAATATTTGATTGGTTATATTCGATGCTGCCTAGTACAAATAAATTGATTTTAGTGATTAACCAAATACAAGTGTTAGCTTACTGTTACTCTTTTGTAGGGATGTACATTTTTTGAGTGAATTGCAAAGCTTCATATTTTAAATCTTTAAGGTAATACAATTAACAAATATTGCTCTTCAAGTTGTTTCGGCGATTACTGTTGCAGTTGCACCCTTCTTTGTTTAATGGTTTTGCTGCTAAGATACTTACTCAGGAAGGTAATAATTTAGTATTCCAAATTTTCAATGTTTTACTTTATTACTTCAGTGTCTGTTAACTCTTCATTTTCGCTTCCTTGTCCTAGTTTCTAACTTTGTGTAGGGAATTATTATTGTAGTATTAGGAAATGATAACTTCCACATGTTACTTCTCTGTACACTGTTTTGTATTTTAAAGTTTTGTACCTTTTTACTACTTGGTCCTGATGTTTCTTTTCTGTTCTACTATTTAGATCCCCCAGCAATATTATTGTTCTCGATGTTTCAATCTAGTTTATAACTTGATGTAGTTTTATAAAGAATTTCCTTTTCTCCAACAATGGCGTCGCAATTTTCCATCTTGCTACTTGCTCAATATACTTGTCCTGCATGCATGTAGTACATGTATTCAAGTCAATTTTTATTAATCTTTCATTTCTCTATAGATAGAAACGGCTTAACCCCTAACGGGGAAGGCCGGAGAATTTTGAGATGTCTGTCCCCTAGATAGGTTGTCCCCAATAATAGACACCTATCTTACCATTTCTTTGGGTGGTTCGGCCTTTTTTTACCTTTGAGGATTTATTTAAATCCTCTTCCGCTTCTAGAGCCGTTGACCTTTTTCTCCTCTAATGCTAGATAGGAGCCCCTTCAGGGCGCTATCAGCCGAGCTAACCGAACTTCAGTTTTTTAATGACACTTTTTCTCCTCCCTTAACCTTTTTTTCAGCCTGACTTGAAATAGCTTTAGTGGAGGGTTTTCTGTCGGATTTATAAGAACCTAGATTTTCATATAGCAGATCGAAGGAAATCGTAATAATTTATGCGATATTTATATAGCAGTTATGTATTTTCTATCGGATTCAAACTATCTGTAGCGCGCAGGCTGTTCTATAAAGAAATGCTCGCATTCAACATTAACATGTAAAATAAATAAAAGGAATATTTTGGTAGCATACAGGCGCATACAGGTTACGGAAAACCTCGAATAACTACAGTAAAAACGTACGAGATAACCTTTGAATTATTATGTAATATTCAAGTAATGTGTAATAATGTATAGTGTAATTAATGTCTAATGCTCATAAGTAGGGCTTAAGGGATTGGAAGATCACACTTAAAAAAGGACAACCTGAGGGTCAACATGATGAAGGGGCTCTGCCAAATTTTGTGATAAACGGAAGTAATCTTTAGAAAATATCCTCTCCTTTTTAGATTCTATCAAAATAGAAAGGGTATGATTACGAATAGAACATTTCCATTGGAGGTCAGATCTTAGGTTTTCAATGCTGACGTCAATTGAAAACTGAAATCATAAATTCTTCTTAAATTCCTAAATCGATTCCTCTATGATTGTTTCAATGTACTTTATATGAGTTGAAAATAATGATCCAGCAATCATTTCTTCATAATGTTGGTTGTAATTTGGAAAAAAGTAAAACTGTTTGTGGCCTGCAGTTTTTAATTCAAATAATTTATAATGGTGTGTCATATTTGTTAAAAATGCAAGATAAGATAAAAAGTCGAGATCCTAAGATGATTTACAAGCTGCCCTGCACATACTGGTTTGCGACGAGAATTTCATTTTTTCGTACCTTATGTTGGACAGTCTTGCTCTAGAAGTCTAGAACAATCTGGGAACAGTTGTATGGTATTGAAAAATCTTTGCGTTAATATTCCATACCTAAATTCATAGCAACGCCATTTCGAGTTCTTTCCATGTACGTACTTTACGAACATAATTAAAAGTCACAACTTAGAGGCTAAGCCCTATTTAAAAGCTGCTATTTACTTTTCCAGTTTCGGCCTATTCATTCTATTTCACCTTCTTAAATAAAATATCCTAACTTTATTATCCGATCATTAAAAAAAATACAAGAATGTTAAAGAAACTGGTTGGGATTTGATCACCAGAGCTTATGGCATTGGTATGGATTTTGCCGCCGCTCTTTTGCAGCTACACACAACTAGGAATTCAAGCCCGTACATATACGTATTGTTAGTAGCAACATTACTAATTAATTAACTTGATTTAGGCCACATTTTCCAGTAAATGTTTCCGGATACAGAAACTGATATCTTTCCATTTACTATGAATTCTCGTAATAAAGTTTATCCAGGGACATAAGTAATATTCAACTTTTTCGCATTTTCCACATTAAACTACCTAGGTACTATGTTTCTTTTGCCATGATAAATATAGTATGTGTACTTTATTGATTATCTTATGGGAAATAGAAATATCTAACAATGGTAATAAACTGTAATAATTAGTAAGAAGTTTCTTCATTTAACCTCCAAGCAATTCTAAATTTTGACTTTACGTAAAAATGGTTCTTTATATTTGGACGTATTATGATGTATATTGCCCTTAAGTGGTATTTTAGAAACTTCAAACATTATGTTTAACCACAGCTTGAATGTCTGGAAAGTTCCTAAATTAAATTTTTTTTCCAATGTACTAAGACAATTGACTCCAAACCTTTCATCCATTCATGCATCGATTGTGTAAACAATGAGAGGTTGCGCCATTCCCATACTATTCGTGTAATACTAATTGATATGCTACACAATTACTTCTGTAATTTTTAGTTGTTTCCTATTAACAAAAATTGGATTGAATAATTGATAATCACATTTCTATTAGCAAAAACATTTATCCTACCAAGAACAAACAGAGATTACTACACCTTAGAATTGTTTCTAACATTAAATATTTTGTTTATTAAAAAACTTAAAATTTTGGGTTCTGACGTGAAAAGAAATAAGATGTTAATGGAAGGCTTATTTTAATTGATCCTTAGTAACTTTAAATGTAACACGTTAAAAATCACTACTGGAGTTGGAACTACAGTAGATAGACAAAAATCATAGTAAAGATGTACAATAAACCTATAATGGTTGTAATGCATAGAGATTCTTGGAAAACAGCGTCCTAGATTTTGCACAATCAAACATTAATAAAAAAGTTAAAAGAATCTTTAAAGTTTTACGGGTTGCTGCTAGTGGACAAAGAAATGCAGGGCCCGAAGGAGATATAAAGAGGTAACAAATTAATAAGTAAAATTTTATTGTCAGTCCAAAATTTCTTACAGATAGGTTTTATCATGAGGGCTAAACCCACATTTGCTCGATTAATAAAATAAGAAGAATCCAGGACCCTAAACAAGATAATAATAATTTTTACATAAAGTATAGATTGTTTGTTGCGTTGATTGGGCGAGATCGAGGACCCGAATTTCCAAGCATCTCAATGCTTTGAAGCTCATTGACTCAATTGTACACCCTAACTATGAATTTTCCTATCTGGAGCAGTTCCAACTCCAGTAGTAATTTTTAACGTGCCACACATCGCATTGGCATGGGACCTACAGCTTTTCACTTCTTAACCCCACAGATTTTTCTCTACCAGCAAAATCTCGCCGATCTCAGCTGGATTAGAACCTGCGTCCCTTGGATCTAAATGCAAGTGCGGTAACCACTAGACCAGCGAGGCCGGCAAGTATATATTACTTGGCCATGTTTATATTATAGCTATACTAGGTTTGGCAATTTACTTCCCGAACTGCCACAATAAAAAGAAACAATTTAAGCAACACGAATATTTGATATATTTTTAAAGTAACTGAGATTTACTTTAATACATTTAGTGAAATGTTTTGAAAGTGTTTAAAAGAGTCAACAACCGCTTTCGAAAAAACTGCTTTCAGTTGGGTAATTTTATTTTTCTTAAAACTTTTTACGCTCTGCTTTGAGAACAGTTTTTTACTTTGGGAAAGAGAAAACAATTTGCTAGTGCCAAGTTAGGTTAGCAGAATAGGTGATTGATCTCAACAACAACAAACTTGCCCCTTCTCAAGAAATGCATTGCAACAATCTCTTTATTACTTTAACGTAGAACGTTACTATTTTCTTTTAGGCAGAAATTCTTTGTAGATCACTGCTTATTGAGAAACGTAACCCTAATGGTTTTCATTCTGGATTTTTGCAAATGTTTTGAATTCGCTGATGATTTTCCAATCTCTGTACTGAAACACCCACGACAAGTCTGAACGACGCGACGTCTGCACACGATGGAACTCTCATCTGTTGTTGCTTATTGTAAGACTGCAGAACAAACTTTGCAAAGATCTGGTTCATTTTCATATCTTCATTTAAATTGTATCGAAACCTCTCCTTAGTGATGTTGAATACATCTTGTATCATTGAGGGTGTCATTCGGTGATATTTTGCCACAATTCCAAGAACTCTTGTTAGCGTCTATATATGTGGAGGAATCGATAAACTTCTAGTTTTGGAAAAACAGTGATAATTTAGATAAGTCCTTAGTGCACAAACAAAGTGAATGCAATAAAACAGCTAGATATAGCAAAGACCTGCTGCACTGGCGTAATTGAATTAAAAACATTCTCCGAGAACATCCTTATTATGCATTTGATTTTCATTTCATTATACTCATTTGTTTACTTAAAAGCCTCACTTATAAATACCTAAAGCAGTAACCATTGTAAGCTGCTTGTGATATTCGGTTTGACGAGAATTTGACACTAATGAACCGGCGGCCTATGCTTATGTATGTATAGGTTTTAGTATTTGGAAGGTAACAATACCCTAACAAGTCCCCCTCCCTTACTCTATTAGCTTAAGATTTAAGAAGAACATGTTGTGGTTGAATTGACTAAATACTCTATGAGTTTAAGATCATTATTCTTAAATATATTTCACAAGTCAGTAAAGGGTGGTTTCATTCTAAAAGATGATAGTGGATTCACCTATTTACTCACGGCCTCATTAAAGCGGAATTACCAATAAACATTTTAAAAATTATATGTGGATATCCAACCTCACTTGAACTATGTTCAAAATTGAACTATGCTATGCTATTAGGCAGAATAACCAGGCGGGTTGGTTCTTCGCATGTTGACTACTGAAACCAAACAACACCAAATGAACAAGATCCTGCATCTTTTTAAATAGATTATTTACCGAGCATAAAACATTTGTGAATCATTTTCACCGCATTTAAAAAAAACAGTTAGTTGAATGGGATCTTAGTTCACCAGCACCAACAACGTTTAGGTTCGTAGGTACCATCTGCTGGAAAACCCATGCATTTAATCTTTTAGAATTGTAAAGCGATATTATTGATTGACTATTTAATTGCAGGTCTACATATTACAGACCAATAAATAGCTCTTTTCTTATACAAATTAAAGAATGGAATCAGAAATAAGCGATAAAGAAAACTGATGAGATTAGCATCCATACAATGCAGGCTGGTTGCCTGAAGTGCTGTGACGGACTGTGACTAAAAAGTTGCCCCATGCCTGTCTACACTTGACACCGGGTGATTATTTATCATGCTCATAATAAAACAACCTCTCTAATGAAAATGTAATGATAGCAGAGTTTTAAGGGCGTCATGAAAGATTTCCTGCCCAAAAGGTTTATGATTTTTCACAAGAGTTGCATCAAATGTATTACCGTTATAGAAAATTATCTAGAAAAATATATAATATATAATTTGATTTACTTATATTAAAGCTGCGAATATGTGTATCCATCCAAACTCGTGATTTATCAGAAACTGCATCTATTATTGCAACTATGTTTATACATTTCCTTAATTAAAACATATATTATCTGTAATTGCGTTTGAGTAATTCTGAACATCATTCATAAAATTGTACCAATATTTCACAGTTGCGTGTTGTTAAAGTTGAACAGTCTGTTTATTAGGGCTAAACGTAGAGGTTTTGCAAATTCTAAATTCATTCCTACTGCGTTTCGTACCATATAACGTAATTTTCCAAAATATTCTATTACTTATGTGGAAGCGAAAACAGCGTGCGACCTGTTTCCAGCAGAGCGATAAAAGCTATCGACATACCCCCTGAAGAATTCAAGGCAAAGCATCTACACAAAAGGAGAAAATATCGAAATAAATGAGCATGTACAGCATTATTTATTATTACTAAAAAAATTCCTTGCTTCTAGTTGCTGTGTCTCATTACCTCATTTCGTTATCTGGTTTTAATGAAAACTTACCTACTCGTTGTTGAAACGGCTGTAACCTCCACGTTTTATCGTTTCGTTTTATATATTATTGCTATGTGGGTCGCTCGTACGAATTATCTCAGACAGCAAGGAGACTGTTGAAACTTGTCGGCGCCACGCAAATCGTCCAGTTTTTCGGCAGGATATTTGTTTTGTCGTCCTTCATGAGATTTTCGGTATCGTTCAGAACATTTCTTAGTTGAGTAGTGTTGTGAGTTCAACGGCATTTTCTATAAACAGTGAAACAAATTTGTGGATAGGCTTCTTGATATTTAAGTACGAAATCATGTGCAGCTTTTCTCTCATAATAACGTTTTGTATAGTTCTCTTTCTGACTATGAATAAAAAGTTTTAAATAGCGGAATTTTATAAAGCCTATCAGAAATACTAATTCACGTGAAAAAGATTTTATAAAAATCATCTACTCCTTTGAAATTTTAGTGGTTGACACAAACTTCATGTTGAACTCAATATATAATAAATTTGTGTCGAATGATTACATCCATTGCTTACCTGCCATTATTCAA
>JABXWE010045224.1:0-23428 GCA_014611495.1 Limonius californicus
TCCATAAGATACAAAGAATGAAAATAATGAACGGCAATATTCATTTCAAACCTGTTTCGCAGAATTTTAACAGGGCTATCGAATAAGACTCACTTATATCAATTTCTATCAAACTATCAATATTATTGTAATTAATTTTAAAAAAGTGGAAGCGTTGAAAAGATAAAGGGATCAGGAAGACCTGTGAAAAGAACTGCAGTAGTTATGGATAATGTTAGGGATATCATAGAAGCAATTCCTTCTAAGCCGATCAGAAAACTAAGCCAAGAAATTGATTTGTCATACGATACTTATCGAGCCATAAAAAAAAGACTTGGGCATGTATCAAAAAGAAATGCTAATGGTTCATCAACTATTACCGCGTGATTTCCAACCTAGAACAAATTATTGTCACTGGTTCTTAAACAACATAAATAATAATGACATATTGTATCTTACTTCGTTCAGCGATGAAGCCTAGTTTCACCTCAAGGGGAATCTTAAGAGCCAAAATATCAGAATATGGGCAACAGATAATCCGCATATGTTTGAGGAAACACCGTTACATCCACAAAATATCGGTTTATGAGTTGCTGTTTCAAGAAGACAAATAGTTTACAAGTTTTTTCAGAAAATATAACTACCGATAATTATCTTCAGAATATCTTAACCCCCCTTTTCCAATGAACTTCATGATGATGAAATTAGAAATGGTTACTTCCAGGAGGACAATGCCACAGCACATACTGCCAATCGCGTCATACAATTTTTACAAGAATTTTATGATGATCGGTTAATTAGTAGACATTTGTTTCCACCAAGGTCACCCGATATTGCAGTTCCAGACTTCTTTCTATTCCCTTACCTAAAAAAACAATATTTGTAGTAATAGACCCCAGAATCTAGAAGATTTACAAAATTCTATTTCACAAAAGTCAGATGAACTTACCCCTGATACTTTGGTGAATGTTTCTAAAAATCTTAAGAGAAGAATGCATTTATATTTAGAAAACAATGGTCAACATTTTCAACGTAAAATCCTTTATTTACTTCGTTACGTTCTGTAAATGTGTATGCAACAATTTTATTTCAAATAAACATTTATTTATAGCCCATAACTGCATAACCTCACTACTTCGCCCATAAGGTCTTTGACTTGGGTTTTTATTGCTATCACGGTATAAGGATGTTCAACACAGAAGGACACCGTCTTTTATTAAAGATATTACAGTAGAAAAAGTTGGCTTGTAACATTTAAAACAAAACTTCAGAAGAAAAGTTGGTACTATTTAGCATGAAATTTGGAAATCTTTGTCCAAACTGTTGTTTACAAGCATTGATGGAAGAATTCACTGGTCAACGGAATGAAAAAGGAAACTGTTCCTTTTTCATTCCGCTGGCCACTGGGAAAAGTAAGACTTTCACTATACATGTTCCTTGTTTCTGAGTAAACATTTTATTGTAAAATAATTCAAATTTAAATTTCTGTTTTAGTGTAAATTGAATTTGACTTAAGTCAAATAAATAATAAATTTTGAAGCTTGACAGACTACAGTTACCCAGGACTAAAAAACTTATGGAACATCCATTACTATACCCACGAATATTTAAATTAGCTTGTCCTCTTTGAAAATTAGCTTATTGGAGTCTGGCAAATTAGGATAAGGGTTGATTATTCTCATTGTAAGGTTGTAAACATGACAATATTGTAAATACTAGTTTATTGTTTTGTTTTTATTAGTTACTATCACTAATATCTAGTTCATTGTAAATATAATCATCACTAGCTGTAATATTTATGTTTATAATAAATAATTGCCTAATAATTGCATATTGAATCATATTGCATTACTATTAAGAGGTTTTAAAAGCTATCACAATATTAAAAGTACTTACCTACCTGAATTAATTTCATACCCTAATTATGGCAGTACCTGATTAAGAATTAATTTGTTATGAAGATGAAGGGAAACTGAAATAGTCAATAACCATTAACAGCACCACACATGACGCGATTTTTCGACCATGCCTTCAGTAAGCACACTTAAGAGAATGTTAGGAATAACCAATTATTATATAAATTATATTTTAGAGGTTTTGATAAGCAAAAAGTTAATATGTCAGTATTAAATACGACGGTATGAATATCATATAACGTAAAAATTAAAATCAGTAATACAGCAGTATGCACGATTTATGCAAAGATTTGTTGAAAACTTCTGGCTTTATTTATTTTAGTTAGCTTAAAATGTTAGACTGTCGCTCCCTGCCTAAAACTGGCAAGATAGTAGAACCAAGTCCTATAAGGTTAACATTGCCCTATCTTGCGCGTACCTAACTCTCAACCTGAAACTCACTATAAGTAGAAAGTGCTTCCGCAAGAAGTTATAGCACCTAAAATTTAATTTTTTTCTTGTTATGGTAATTTCCACAAATGTATAGATATTTGTTTCAAATTTGGTACACGTTTACTATTACGTACTACATTAATAGAAAAATGTTCATAAAGTAGATTTGATTGTAAGAGGAACTTAATCTAATTCTTAAATTTTATGTTCGCTCTAGCTTTGTTATTTGTAGAATTTTATTAAATTTTAGGATATTGTTTGAAAGAGAATGAAAAAGCACAAAAATATACTTGTCGCGACCATATAATTTTTCTTAACTGCATTGTCATGGGAATTTCAGTACAAACTTGAGACAAAACATGGGTTGGCAAAACATCAACAAGACCGAAAAAATTTTGTTTGCAGAAATCCAGAAACAGAAGCGTGATTACCTTTTTCGATACACACGGTGTGAACTGTAAAGAATGTATACCTGACGGACAAACAATAAATAATGATGAAGAGATTATTGCAGTGCATTCCTTGAGTGCGATCGTAATTTTAAGAAAATATTCACCTAATTTAACACTAGCAGGTTTTTTCAACTTTCTTAATGTGAAAATTGTTCTCGAAAGGATACGATTTCAATACGTAGGAGATACCAAGAAATTGTAACCACCAAACTGCAAGCAGTTTCTTCGGACGGCTATGACAACTGTTTCCAAAAACTTTTAGGCTTTCGTAATAAATGCAGTAAAGTAAATGCGGGTTTCTTTCAATACATATCAATTATTTTTCCTATTACCTAAGCTATGTTTCTCATTATTTTGCCTGTCCGGAAATTAGATTGTCAAACTTGCTTACAATATTTACCAGCAGATGCAAACCTCACTAATTTTAAATAATTGAAAATGCATTAAAGGCTTCAGGGACTCGCTGTCTCAGAGCTCAGCAACAGGAATGAGTAAAATTTCTGATTAGCTAAAACATCTTAGTCAGATTTCTGCTATAATTTAATAAATTATGTTTCTCTTCAAACAAGTGAAATCCCAATAGTCACAAGGGAAGTTGGCACAGTTATCTACTTGTATAATAAAATGTAGACGTGCTGAAATATTCACGAATATGCGTGTGAGTAAATGTGAATCGCTTCATTACTTTTTGCTGGAATAGAACAGTCGATTTATGATGTTATACTATTTACAAATTCTGTACCAATGTAAAACGTGTTTTCAAAAATTTACTTGATTTCTACTACTAATAGAAATTAGCTTGGCGACCGGGTGGCGCAGTGGGCGAGAGTCCGCTTCGCAACCGGTTGACCCGAGTTCGACTCCCGTTGTGGCCCGAATTTTAATTAATTCGGGAGCAGCGGGAGTGACTCGGTAGCATAGTTGGGGGGTTTTTTCAAGGGTGGGGCATGTTAGACTCGTGCATAGCGCTACGCGCGCTGATCCGAGGTAAGCGGGGTGGGATGAGAATCGTGGAGTTGCTATGGCAACTCCACGATTCTTAAAAAAAAAAAAAAAAAAAAATTTGGGAGAACAGATACATACAGTCAATTTTTTTATTGTAGCCCAGCCTATCAGCATTATCATACATTTGCATCTAACAGATTATATATTTTTCAAATCAGAAACTGGTCATGTCAGATTTTTATTCAAAACATTGCAAGTCAAAAAGAAAACTAAACTAAACATAAGTACCCTAATTTAGAAAAATGTTACAGTTTGAAGATTTTCCCTAACGCGTTCTAAAATTATGGATTCTACATTCCCATTCCTTATTGTCTCCGATTTCGCAATTCTTCGGAAACGATTTTTTTCAATTGCGTTTTACAAATTATTCTCAAAAAAAAAAGATATTTCATTGAAGAAAATTAAAATGATGCTTCTTCCGCTTCAACCGGAAGTCAGTAATTTTGTTTTTCCAAAATACGGATTGTATAAACTGATTTACTTCCACTTACTTTTTTGATGTAGCTTCTGAGCAAATGAAATTGTTTTGAATTTAAACTAATTTCCTGCAAGGAAAAACCCTGTGCATGAGAAATTGTAACCATGCTATCAATAAGACCGAATAATATAAAATATTTAATAATTTAATTTAATAAATTTACAACCTCAAATGCAATAATGTTTATAAGCAACAATGATACAACACGGACATGAAATTGTTTCTGTATTCACTGCATTACGATTTCAACATCATTTATTTTCTTGTCTTCTTCCAGTAATTCATTTTCGTAAGCATCTAGCTTTAATAATTAAACTTTGAATAATTAAAACGGTGTATCAGCGATGACGTCGCGAAAGTGAGACACTTCAAACTCAATTAGGTAACTTTAAATTAAAATAAAAGTTTCTTCATATTTCCACCACTTATGCCCTTATTGGAGATAATAAAGTCTGTATTTTGACATTTATAAAATAGAAGATATATCATCACAACGAGCCAAAGTTTGTTATATATTATTATGATATTTTATTCAGACCTACATATGAGCCCCACATTGAAGCGACAAAAAAAATACTTTTGAACAAAGGGAGAATGCTGACTTACTTGTAACCGCAATAAAGATGATCTCCTTTTCATATGAAAAAAAATATTACAATATTATTACATAAGTTGTTGAAATAACCCAAACGGCACACTTCAAACATAAAATTTAGAAGAACTCTTATCTCAGGATTTATAATATAAATTTTTGTAACTGCTGTAGAACGTTTAAATTCTTGCGCTGGCTAACTGAACAAGGCGAAGGATACACGGTATTAAACATAAGCGTTGATTGAAATATTTCAATCAACGACATAAGCTTATAATATATGGATGCAACAAACAAATGAATTAAATGTTATTGAATATTTTAAGTTTTTTCTTATAAAACGTTAAACATCTTTAACAATTAAATGACAAATATACATGGAATAAATACTAAGGTCTAATTTAACAAAGCACTTTCAAACAGATCCACCTTTTCACATAGAAGCATTTCTTATTTTCTTCTGGTGTTAGTAAAATTCACTATATGAAATTAGGGTGGCACTCCTGTTGATCTTGAACTTCAAAACGAAAGTCCATCACTTGTTGCTTCCTCGCAGAAAAACTTTAGACTGAGTATCTTCGCATTCATAAAATCGTTTCACAAAGTAATTATTACTTCAGATGTTCAAATATACCAATAAACTCATAAATACGTTGTACCCTTATATTTCCTTTTTAAACTGTTAACCCCAAACTTGCTTCACTGTTCAAATTGTTATTGTTTCAATGTTACTTAGTTGTTTTAATTTATTTTAAATTAAACTCGATTGCTGTTCCAGTTGCAGTTCCAGAATATGATGCGAATATCTCCCAAATAATAAACAGGTATTAAACTTTTTGTCCAACTTGTAGATGATTCCCAACCCATAGGCATAGGTTTATTTGCCTATGCCCAACCTTAAAATTTGTTGACGTTTTAAACGCCACACTCAGATACAATCAAAACATGTCGAAAAAAACAACTGAAGTCTACTGGCGCTACTTTGATACTCCGCCCGAAATTCTTGACTTTCGGCTAATTTACCGAATTGTACCCATTATTCACACAGATAATTAACAAATAACGCTTATTTGAACCGTAACACTTAATAACATAGTTTCATTCAAACAGGATATAATAAACATACCAAATTCCAATTTCAATTGGCTCACCAGACGAGCGTCTGTTCACGTTGCAATTTTCATAGCAAGTGCCCGTCGTTTTTCCCCCTTTTTTAAACATGTAACTATGACAACGTCACAACACAAACAAAAATAAGTACATTTTACAAAAAACATGTGACTTCCTCAACCAATGGGAAAGCAGAATGAAATTAACACAAATCAACCAAATCTTACTCATTTAAATAAGTTTTTGAAAATATCATTTACATCAAAACTGAAATTATAACCGTATTCCTTATTTAAAAGGGAATATTTTGACACCTTACGCGGCTGTCAATAATTTTTTTTAACAAATTGGTATTCATTTTATACATAAATTATCTTAAATTAATAATATTATCATTAATGATTATCAAAATCATATTAAAATGTTCTTCACACCTACATCCAAATATTACTCACAAAAAACATACAACTGGAAGGTCCATTTTCCTCAAAACTTACATGTTAGTTGACAGTTGTCGAACATAATACTCACATCTCATATCTTATTATTTTTCAGGTGAAATACTCACAGTCAAGTTTGATAAATACCTCTAATACCTTCATACAATTATAATGACTACGAAGAAGCAAACCGAAACAGAGAATTCAAGGCTAGACACAAAATCAACGGAATTGACAAACACTAATAGAACATGACCTTTGCTTGATTTTAACAATTTATTTTTCAAGTTTAAAGCATAAAATAGCTTTAAGTTATCTAAGTAAGTTGATTTTCTATCAAGGTTCATATAACACAGCAATATACAGGGTGTCTCAGAAAGAATGGGCCAGCGTTTAGTCATATTACACTATAAAGATTGTTCAAAATTGCCACCGTTGCTCTCGAGACGCATTCTGACTCTACTTAAGAGAGATCTGATTGCCCTACGTAACATATCATTGTATTCTGAATTAGTTCTGCAGCCTCAAAAATGCGTCTCCTAAGATCTTCAACAGTCTCTGATGGTGTTTGGTATACCATATCTTTCATATGGTCCCACAAATAATAATCTAAACAAGTTACTTCGGAATCTTGGGGACAAGCTGTGCTGTTCTCCTCTACCAACTACACGTCCTTCAAACCGTTGATTTAAAAATTGTCTTACACGTAATGCAAAGTTCGCAGTACCATGTCTGATCGCCAGAGGGACAACTTCTAACAGTCCTCCCAAATGATATTCTAGAAAATTTAAATATCTATCGGCGGTTAAATGGTTCTCAAAAACGAATGGACCAAAGAGCATGTTATCAATAATTCCACACCAGATATTCACTGAAAACCTATGTTGATAATTTGACGCTGTGATTTCGTGTAGATTCTCCAAATCCCAAGAGTGGCTGTTCTTTTTGTTCATTATTCCATTCCTTGTAAATGTTGCCTCATCCGTGAATAAAATTCTATTGTGTAGGTTTCGATTTTGAATGATCCAGCGGCAACATTCCAAACGAAATCTGTAGGTAAAAAGGCTGGATACGAAATAGATATAAACCATGACGTTTTAATGTTCTCCAAACTCGCATTCGTGGTACATTAACTTGTGCAGATCCACGACGAACAGAAATGCTGGGATTATTACCAATTTCTCGCATTATGTTGTCCTCGTTGTCCAGTACTTGCTATATTGGGCGCTCAGTCGACAGTTTCGGGAAAGTTCCGTGTTCACATAGGTGGTTGAGCATTCGTTGGAAAACTCGTCTTTAATAGTCGATTAAGAGAAAATGACTACTCTTCAGCTCTCCTACACGTAGGGGAAGTAATGACCTCACGTCACGGGACAATTAAAATAAAAGTAAATATATATTGGCTTTTCTGAAATTGTAGTTATTTAATAAAAAATAATTTATCACTCTGTATTTTGAAAACGATTAACTTTAGGCAAGGACTATATATAGTCTTTGCTTTAGGGCATAACTTTAATAGAATTTTCAGCTATATTTGGTATAAAGATTACGTACACGAAGTAGTGACCTCATGTCGTGGGAAACCCTGTATAGACAGCATAGTTTAACTTAACGCTTGCACAATTGCAGTACGTCTTATAATACCACAAGCTAAGAGAAAAATAATAATTAGCGTAACAAGAAGAAACTTTGCACCTTTCCAACTGTAATATTCTTACGTATTTACAGTTAAGTTTTTTTTTTGTTACGTCACTCGTAGCCAATAAAACTAATGAATGCTAGAAACACACGAAAAACAGGATTTTCACAAAACAACTAAATTACATTTACATATGCTAATACGTAAAAACAATGAAAATTATTATGTAATTAGTAGGAATGTGAAAAGTAAAATTTTATTATTAGTAGTAAAGAAAGCGTTCAGTAAAAGATCATCGGTAAAAGTCTTAAAACGCAGACCCTTTTAAAAATACCCGTGTTTAAGTTTTAAATATATTTATTTTTCCAAGTATTTTGTAGGCGTCTATCGTTGACAGAAGTACCTCGGCGGTTTACCATCATTATGTTCTTAACTACCTTTCTGGCAGTACTACCTGTCTGACGAAATAATTTTCCACATCGATTCAGAATCTATTGGATCAGGATATTCGACAGATATTCTTTCAGTCGATTGTATGCTGAATAAATTGATATTCTAATAATTTTCGATCCGTTTCGAAAACAACATTCGATTATAGATCTTTTCTATTGCAGCATACAAACAATTTTGCAATAAGAAAGAGACCAGCATAAAAAGTCTCGTGTATTACTTCTAGATGCAACTGTTTTGCGTAGTTATAGAGGAAAATCGCATATAATAATGAAATTACACGAAATAATTACACTAACACGAATACAATAACAAGTTATCGGTCTAATAGGCTTGTTAAATAGGTATGAACAAAAATTAATCAGAAGGAAGCTTCTATTGATATATGCAGTTACCGCAACTGTAGCCGATGATACAGCTTTATTGGCTTTATACGAAAATCCCGTAGAATTATCGGTAAACCTACGAAGATCCTCTAATACCCTGAAATCTGGATATAGAATCAAGAAAAACAAATCCATATCAATAACTGTGACTACGAAGCCACCTGCGAACCCAGCTCTCCAATTTAGTTATATTAGACATTGTATATCTCCTGGTGAAAATGTTGCACAGTATATTTAGGCAAACGCGGAGTATATAAATTAAGAAAGAATTTACCATTGTAGTAAAATCTAAACTATTCTCCCTACAACAATACTTTCGATGGAAATAAAAAATTTGACATATGCTTACGCGGGGCGTTATTTTACAATCTCGGTCCCTTAACAGTTGAACTCCGAACAAAGCAGATTATTAAATGGTCAAAGAATATAAATATAAATTGTATTGTTTACTAGATAAAATAAAATATTTAGGCAATTTTGATTTAAAAGTCGATCTTGACCTTAAACGCTGTCGAGAAGTTGAGTTCAAAATTACAATCTCTAGTAGGCAATATCGCGATCTGAAATTTAATTTCAAGATTTCAAATTAGGGTTTAAATAAATAAAATAGCAACTTTCAACTATGTACTTGCATTATTAATTACACAACAGCTAAAGCGGTGCCTAGTTCGTAAGATATGCAGACGCTTCTATCCTTTCATGTGCATATGAACTGTTAAATTATTTAAAAATGAATAAAATTTAATTTAACCAAGAAATTAAGGCAAGTGTAGTGTATGATGCATTGTGACCAAAGCCTTAAGATTTTTTTTTTATTTATTTTTTATTTTAGTATAGGCTATTTACAATCTACTCTACATGGAGTATTAAGCAAATGAGATGACGTTTAGAAGGCTTGATAGGAGAATCCATCCATCGATGATACTCCTGTAGTACTCCTTCCACTTACGTCACGAGGCCGTCTTCTATTTAATCGTCTTACAGGTAAATGGTCGTTGGATAATTGCTGGACTAGTTCGTTGCTGTGTGCCTGGAGGTTCCGATGGTAGTTCTCTGCAAATCTCTGGATTTCGTCGGCTACGAATGGAATATCGAGATCTTCGTGTATCGTCAGATTGAAAACATACCAAGGCGCGGAGTGTTTTCGATTGGAATTGTTGGATGGTTTTTATTCGTGTTGGCTTGGCGCATCCCCACAGCTGTATACCGTAAGTCCAGATAGGCTTCAGCATTGTTTTGTACAGTAACAGTTTGAAAGCCTTAAGATAACTAAATAAATGTAGTTTTAAAATATGAAATGAAACAAAAGTTAATTACTGAAGGCTTAAATTAGAGACCCCGAGTCCATTAAAATAGACTTAGGCAACCAAACGTTCAACAGAGAACTTATTGATAATATTTCTTAAAATGAAAAATTAATAATAAAATAAAATCAATTGAACAGTGTGGACACTAAACTAGAAGAGAATACATCTAAATGAACGCCATAAATCGCTTTCTAGGTGAAACACTGAGAGAAGAGAAGAAAATTAGGTAAGGAAAAAATAACTTCATTATACATGACATGAAATAACAGATAACCAAAAGGAATCAAAAGAGGAACTTAGAAGTAAAATTGATGACGGAGTCTTCTTCTTCTTCTATGTTATACGCCAATGTAGGTTCTGTGCTAATCTAACCTGTCGAACAGAAATGAGAAGTTTCACTACAAGGTTTACGATTGTCAAAGATGTTCGTATGACAACCGGAACCGACAGCATTACGTGCCCTTCGAAGCACTACCGGTTGCATATGCCACTGTATTGGTCCACCCATCCGACTACTGACCAACGCAGATCGTGCTACACTGCGAATACCGTTTGACCGGCGTCCGCAGTGCTCGGCTATGCAACTGACTACGGAGTAATTGCAAAAAATAGACCCATAACTATAAATTCTGCATTCCTAGAACAATAAAATGGACGTGCGGGGATGGCAACTATCTACCAATGCAAACTTGATTCTCACACGATTTGATAAATGTGCGGGCTGGCTTCAGTTGTATATAATAAGCCCCTACATATCTCGGAACATTGTGTTCTACAGTTTGTCATTTTTTTTTGACGAAACAGCAAAAACCATTTACTAAACCATGTTAGGCTATGATGTTCGACGCGAATATTATTTCAACACAGCCAAATCCTGTTCAACCTGAGTTTACTATACGCACCTACTTTAGTGGCTTTATTGTTAGGATATTAAACTCTATTTTTAGTATGGTTATATATGAAAAGGCGCTTTACTACCTGGTGCAAATTTTAGTTGCAAACATCAAAGTACCGATTTTGAATTGTTTATTTTCAAAAGGACTATTACATTTATTGGCATAAAGGAACCTGTAAGATGTTCATGATATAATCATTCATTGGTGTGCAAGATTTAGAGAAAATCGAAGCTGTTGCGAGCAAGTTATGACACTGACAACGCATATTGAAAAGGGATTTGAACAGCACCTAAAAACGTCGGAAGTCTTCATACACCAGAACACTGGCAAACCTACTTAATGAACTTTTAAGCAACCGGCAATTCACAGTGCATCTAGATGACAGAGTCAGCAAGACTTACTAACTAAATGAAGGACTCCCCCAAGGCTCAGTCCTTGCCTCATTATTATTTAACCTATATACCAGTAATATACCACAGGTCTTTGGACAAAAGTTGATTTACGCTGACGATATCGTCGTAGCAGTACAGCGCCGTAGTTTTTCAGATGGAAAAGAAGCACTTAACGCATATTTCAAGTGTTTAGAGAACTATTTTAAACAATGGAAATTGAAACCAAATCCTAGGAAAACTATCGCCACGTCCTTTCACCTAACAAATCAAATGGCGAATTATGAAATCAATATCGAATTCGGAGGCCATCTAATCAGAAATAGTCCATATCACACATACCTAGGAAGGTGTCACACTGGACAGATCTCTAACATACCAAGAACATCTGAAAAACACTGCAGCCAAAGTGAACACCAGGAACAACATCCTACTTAAGCTTGCGAACTCTAGCTGGGAAGCTGAAGTAGACGCATTATGAACTTCTCGCCTGGCCCCCGTACATTCAGCGGCCGAATATTGCGCCCCAGTATGGCTGAACAGCACCCATGTGAAAAAACTAGACTCCCGGATAAACGACACTATGTGAATCATCACAGGAACGACACGACCAACTCCGTCCCAATGGCTTCGCGTTCTGAGTAACATCGCCCCGCCGGAATTAAGATTAGAAGCTGCCTAGTCAGAGAACTTAAAAATATAACGCTAACCCAGAGCTACCTACACATCAAAATATTGACCGTACAGCTAGACATACATTAAACCGGAACCCTCCATGGAGGCTACAAAAGAACGTAGACTCCTACAATATTACGAGAGAGTGGGATGAACAGTTGCCAACATCAAACCCAGATATTAATAACTTAAGTCTTAATGGATACTGCATTCGAACGACCAGCAGAGTTTAACCTTCCCAGAAAAGTATGGTCAACGCTGACTCGCCTTCGGACTAATCAAGGCAGAACAGCACATTTAATGTACAAATGGGGCTTGTAAGACTCCCCAGAGTATGACTGCGGACATGCAAAATAGACACAGAGTGTATATATTGAAATAAAATAAAATAAATATGTAATTTGCCTCGATACTTTTCAACTAATTTATATAATTAATTAAATGAACATATTCGACGACTGCAGTGCATAGAAATTCTTGAGAAACAGCGCCCAAATCTCGTTCATTAAAAAAAATTATAAACTAAAACAAGGTGTATGTTGTCAGAAATAAAAAGTTGAAATTGCTGTAAAATATACTTTGAAATACATTTATACTAAAATAGTTTACAATATTCTAATAGTGAACCCACCAAAAAGTGTATAAATTAATTTGAATGCATTTTGGTTATACACGACACTGTTAGCGGTGCCGTCCAATCTAATTTGAAATTATGCTCGATAAAGACATCGGCATTGTTAGTTATTTTAGTAGCTGTCATAATTTAATTTATAAATAAGCTATGTCGAGATATATACCATGTAGCTACTTTAAATAAATACTGAACATAATAAGTGTAACTACTAATTTATCAGGGAAATGTATATTGCGTTGAGGCTCTATCCCGAGCTAACGAGAGCAACATCGTAGCTAACATATCTTCGTAGAAATTGTTTTAGTAATGAACGTGATAACTGACTATGTTTCAATAATACGTACATATACTCGGAAATAAACAACTTATGTAATTGGCACCTGACTTCTACTACTATAAGATTTATTGTAATAAACTGATGAGAGAAGCGGAAAAGTATAAAATTGATATATTGACTATTATACGTCAATCCTCTCTAATAAATTTCAACAAAAAACGATCGTTTGCTTTAAACAGATCAATTTTCATTGTTTTAATTCGGAAATAAAACTCTCTACTAAAGGTAACGTTTTTCTGAAATATCATTACTTTAGTTAAAGACTTCGCTGGTACTAATTGTAAGGCAATTGGGTTCAATAATTCTTTTAATTGTAAACGCTTTTGGAAGGAATATCGAAACTTTTTTTAGTGTGATTATATCTAAAGGAAATTACCTAAATTTCCTTCGTCAGAATTCATAAAACGGAGAACTCGACAGGGGAAGGTCGTAAATTTGGAATGAATAAGCGATGCCTAATACACTTTCGAGGTCGGCGGTTTCCCATCAGGTACGGGTATTGATTGCTGTCGTCCAAAAGTTCCACACTAAATTGCTTCTGTTGTTGCATGCACTAGTCTGTCACATGCAGGTGAATCTAAGGGGATTCGATTTTGGTTTTGTTTAATGTGTTCTATAGGAACGTTAAAGTGTTAGTAAGAAACAGAAGCGTGAATTGAGCAATATATTTTGAGATAAATAAAACGTCAAATGCAATGCAACAGTATCTATAACTGAAAATATAAAAATTGATCACAAAACAATTCTCTATTGGACCGAGCGTTTGATACTGGAACTGAACCATCAGAAGTAAAATTTTTTGTGTGAGTGTTGAAGGGTAGGTAATTAACAAGAAACATACATGGTATAAAAGCGGCCGTCTGTCAGTTAAAAGCTCAGAATTGTTTAAGTGAAAATGCCTCAAAAATGATAGTTGTATTTTACATGGCATTATAGAAACGGTTTATAGTAGCAAGAATTTTAGAGATTGTTATATATCTCTGTAGACGACATAAATGGAAGTATATTAGATGCAGAAGTTTTGAAAAATTTAAAAACGTAGCAGTAAGTATGACAACAAAACATCATAAATTATACATTAGAATATTTACCTCTGATTATATTTCTCTCTTGATGCGTTACCAGACATGATCGACAATTTCTAAAACACGCATGCATAACGCATAACGACGAAAGAACAAACAAACAAAAGAAATATACAACTTAACCTACAGAAAAAAACACAATAAATTGACTTACATCTAAACTAAAACTTCTTAAAAATACTACCGTACCTATTTAAATAATTATCAATAACACTATTCTTACGTCTATCTTTTAAACTAATTTTCCTATTTACACTCCTACATATATACTTAAACATAATAAACAATAACGAGCACTTGATGCTGTGGTTGTAATTATGCAATGGGCAACAGTTTGTTGTATTAATTGCAATTTTATCACCAACAGCAGAAAATATACATATTGTCTGAATTTATAAATTCAAAAAAATTTTCATTTTACCTTGATTAACCACCTCAATTCTATAGTTTTAAAGATTTTCTTTGTCTCCCTTCTTGTGAAGCAATATAATCGCATTATTCCAGTTTTTGGAAAATTTACATTCATATAAGCATTGACTAAATAGTTCACAGATTTTAATTTTGAATATGTCTTCTCCTCCATTTACCATTTCAATGAGTACAGAGTCCTGTCCAGAAGCTTTATTGTTTTTCATTTGACTTAAGGAGTATTCCAGTTCTTGTGGTGTGATATCCAGCATTTCTTCCGATCCTATGTTGAGTATTGGTCCTGTGTGTTCTGTTATTTCAGGGTGGATATTGGTATTGTATAAATTAGTATAAAATCGATGTGCAACTTTCAAGATGTCTTCTAGATTTCCTGTTTCCTTACCATTCTCATCTTTCAAGCAAATGATCTGTCTTTTTTTCCTGGATTTCTAAGACTTTTTATACTCCTGTTCTTTAAAATTTATTTTTCTACTTCTATTTCATACTATCTCTTCATGGCTTTGCTTATCAGTTTTCGATTAGCTTTAGAGGCCTCTCAAAATTCTCTACATTTTCCTTCTTTCAACAATTGCTTCTTTTCTACTATTTTCATTTTCGTGTTTTGACTAAGTTTTTCTGTTTTGTTTGATTTTATTTTCAGCAGCCTCTCTAATTATTGATGTTATTGCTTCATTCAAAGATTTTTCATTCCAATTTCTCTCGTTATTTTCAAAGTTTCTTTCAACGAAAGTCCGGAATTGTGTTAAGGTTAAGTTTTGATTTTAGTCTCTCTATATATACGATTTTTTTATTAACATCGGTGCATATTTACAATCTACTCAAATATTTACTTAAATAAGTAATAAACAAATCACACGACAAAGTTAGTGACTTGAGGGAGATCCATCCATTGATATTACTCCCAAATAAAAGGATTACACCTGATTGGACCGCGGTATGAGTTCGTGTGTTCTTGATGTTACTGGTTCTCTATAGTAGTGGTAAGCAGTTGCTAATCTTCTGATTTCGCTGGATACATATGGAATCCCCAGGTATGGAGGGTCTGGTTATTGACGTATTAAGGAGCGTTTGCCATCATGCGAAGCATCTTGGACTGAAAACGCTGTAGTATTTTAGTGTTTGACGGTTTTGTGCAACCCCATAGTTGGATACCAAACGTCCAAAATATCTATGATTGACGTGACTGGATGTTTTGATCTCGGAATTTTCACTCTTGTGGAATGACGACTTCCGCTTTGAGTAATCTGTGATCGTTATTTATGGTAAGAGAATTTATTGTAGTTACATCGTGTACAATTATTTTATCATTGGACATTACATATAATCTATTTCATTTTTGGTCTTCAAATCTGGACTAATCCAAGTCCACTTCCTTTGTTTTTTTAAAGAAAGAATTCATCTAATACAAGCGTCAATTTGTTATAAACTCTGTCTAGAAGCATGGGTCCTTTTTGATTTCTGCCATCATAGCTACAGGAACCTACATATTCTTCATTCTTTTCTTGTGTTTTCCCAAGTTTAGCATTAAAGTCGCCAATTACTAATTTGTAAGTGCCATTACATTTCTTCAAGTTGTTTTGTATGTTGTGGTCTTATTTATTAATTTGAACAATAATTGAAACTATTCTAGCTGATTCACTTTCATATTTAGTTATGTTTGGGGTTATCTTCTTTTTGATCATAAATCCAACTACTCGTTGACTCTCATCTTCCGATCCTCAATAGTAAAGTGTGTGACCAGATGGTAGTTGAATACATTCTTCTCCCTTTTCTTCTAATTTCACAGAGCCCAATAATATCCCATTTGATTTTATTAAGTTCATACTCTAGCTCATATTGTGAGGCTTCACTTAATAATGTTCTTACATTAATTTCTATATCCAATGTCGTATACTTTTGACAACCTAGTCGGTCCGGGTGATTCTTAGCACCCCTGGTCCTCGTCCGCTTCCATCTACTGTCATGGCTGGATTTGGACGGCCGGGGACTCGGGGCCCTCTCCTTGCACAAAATTCCATTTCACTGTGGGTTGGCGAGTTATTGGGGTTTAGGATTGAAAGCGTAAAATAGACCATGGATGGAATTGATGATAGGACATGATTCCCCCTTAAGGATAAGAGGTAAGAGAGAACCAAGACTCTCGTGGGCAGGGTCGCTTCCCTGAAGTAGATCTGTTTTCTGCCGGTATCGCAGAAAAGTAATCTACCCGCTGCCAAATTAATGTTAATGTTGTATGTGCTCATTGACAACAATGACCGTTCAATGTCGTCATTCTCCTATTTCGGTCTTTTACCATAACATATTCTAAAAATATATATTTCATCACTACCGAAGTATTTTCTAAAACACCGCGTCAATAGTTCCATCTCTAAAATGGTATACATTTAAGGATTGCCTAAAGAGCACTGTTAGAACTTATTCTGATTCGGTATAAAGTATATTAGCCACTACATATTGAAAAATCTTACACAGAAAAAATGTCAAAAACTTGCTCTTTACTTCAATGCAAATCCATGTTTTTAAATAATATTCGAATAGAGACAAATATTTAATAACATGACAGTAATGCTAAAACTATTTTTACTTTTTCTAGTTGTTGTCACTGTAGGCTAACTGCTTGTTACATTTGGTATTTTGCTATGCCCGTCCGCGTCTCAAGCGTGTTGTACTGTATGAGTCATCTATTTACTTATGAATTAAACCGATACTAACCCAAAATACATAGAGATATTTGACAGCCATGTTGAGTTCTGTCAAAGAGCAGTATATTTATATACTAACCGATACTAACCCAAAATACATAGAGATATTTGACAGCCATGTTGGTTCTGTTTTAAGTGAAACAACCATTATGAAGATTAGACATCAATTCAAAGTTTTATCAGTTTGGAACAAAATAGGCTTTACAACAAATATGTTTGCATATCAACCAAACAGTAATACCGAAAATGTGAAGTTGAGAACTCTAAATTTTAATCCTTCAGTCATTAAAAAACTTATATTCAGTTCACCACTGTTATTATAGCACCTTCTATATTCAAAATTTAATAAACTGCTTTAAAAGGTTACACCAGCAGAATTTCCACAATAAATACACACATAATACGTTTTTTATCTCATCTTTTTGAAAATACAAGCAGCGAGATATTTTATTAAAATTTTGCATGCATATTTTTACTACTGCTTCAATTATTTTCGTTTCAATCCGTTAACGAAGAGCATACGCGTGGGGGATGGCAGATTTTCTAAAGCATTTTTAAACACTTGTGGACTTTAATTTATGAGCTGTAAATCGCATTATCATATCAAAAGACAAAGCAACATATTTTGTGAAATTTTGATAAGTTTACCAGGTCTGATAATATCATTTACTTAAAACCAAGCACAACAAATTAAAGTTATAATAAGAGATCCTATAAATATGTGTCCGGGAAACGCTTTGTGAAAATATAGCAAATCACAAATTCCCGAAATAGAAAATCTCATATCCGTAGAAAGCGTTTCCGAACCATTGATTGGTTGTATGAACATTTTATATGTTTTGATATATACCATTTGACCTTAACTCCACGCATATCAATTTTAATTACAACATTGAAAGCAAATTAGTAAATACGAGATTAAAATACCCGAACAGAATCCGATCATTAACTGTTGTATTTACGAAGTAATATAGGTAATTAAAGAACTCTGGTATCAAATGCACAATCCCTGTTAACTAATAAAACAAGAGATAGCGTTTAAATTTTAGGCGTAACATAGATTTTTGGGACTACACTACACTGTATGGAACCCAATACTACCACCGTTAATCATTCAAGTGACTTGCAAATTGGACGAAAAAAGTATCAGATCAGTAAGGAATAATATAGTCTGTCTGCCCGTGAGCATGTAAGTGTATAGTCGTTGATATGTGCAAAACGGCTGGTCCAGTTTCAATGAAATTAAAATATACAGACTTATTAAAACTTCAAGACAACAAACTTTTAAAAAGAACTACTCGAAACCGGTATTTATGCTATTTTTTTTTTATTATAAATCTTTGTTGTATGAATGGCACTCTTAATACCGTAATACAGCGTTTCCTAAACTGTACGCCTCCATCCCTTGGGGGACATCAAAGGAGGGCGCTGCAAAAAATAGTAGAACGGAAATTAGTATATTGAAACTAATTCGAAACATCTTAACTTAATGCTTCATGTTTAGCATATTATTTTTTATAATAGATTCTATATATAATGTACTTAGAGTACAATCTAACACTACATAAAATCTACTAACAGTTTATTTAAACAAACTAGTGACTTAAATGCGCCTGTTTTGAACCGCAGTGCTTGCCCAAGTTTGTTCTAAATACGTATCCGCTACGTTCACGTTCGATGTTGAGCCGGTTTCTGTATTTCCATTTTATACAAGCTACTGCAGATAAAGCAACTTCACAAAGATAAGATGCAGAAAATGGCAATATAATCCGCATAGCTCTCTTAAATATCGCTGGAAATTCCCCTTGCGAGTTAATCCAAAACTCGACAATAGTTGTCGACGAAAATTGTCTTTTCTTTTCTGTACTTGATGTTAAATAAGTGAATTGTTCCTTTTATTTCAATGTTAAATCTGTACGTATAGCTTCAAAAGGGTTGTTATCCACTCGTTTTTGGTCAGAATACTATCGTTTTCAAAGAAGTATTATTTAAAGGTTTTAGATAACGTTTTTAAACGATGTTCTATGCATCTAAAAATGACACATATATTTGTGTGGCTTAGTTTCATATATTTCCTGCCTAAGCTCAAAGACACGTTGTATAAATTTTCAACATGATAACCACCGAGATTCGCAATAAAACAATAGTGTTGAAAGGTCAGCGCCCATATCATCGCACATTGATGGAAATAGTTTTACGCTTAAAGGTCTTGTTTTTATATAATTTACAACAGAAATTACAATGGGTAGTACCGAATGAAGTATTGGGCTGATTTTGGATTCTTTTTGCGTATAACTGCTCGCAGACCAGCATATTTTCATGCCATCGCCGATGCCCCATCAATACAAACACCAATACATTTTTTCCACTCCAACCCAGAGTTGACTGTGTAAGTATTAGCCATTTGAAATAGACCGGCACCTGTAGTTCCTGTCTGAGTTTCTTTGCAAAAAAATAAGTCCTGGCTTATAGGTGCGTTATCGCAATCACGAACGTAGGATATCAAATTTGCATCTTTGATCATATCCATTGCCTCGCCTAGCTGTATAGCAAATAATTTGTAAGTTTCGAAAGAAGCTGCTCCTGAAGATTCTCTGACACATCATCAATGCACTTACTAATAATATTATTTGATATTAATATTTTCTTAATCTCTTTAGCATAAGTCTCTAAGCATTGTTGCGACCATATCAATGGCAACAGGAAGAATAAAATTTTCCGCAATAGTATGAAATTTCTTACATTTCGCTATGCGATGTGTAACTTGATAAGATACAAGCAGGGCTTTTTGAGGCAACGACAAAACTGTTTTAAAGGCTAATTTCTGATTACTAAACTCTTTCAATTTCTTCACAAAGAAATCGCGATATTAATTTTCATGATCTTTATGCTTTGTTTACAAATGAATCTGTAGTTGATTCGGATTCATATTGTCAGCAGCCATAATATTTGGGAGTGTTAGCAGCTTCTTTATCTGCAAACATAGATGGACTTGCACGCTCAAGATTACGTTACGATACTTGAAAAAACTTTAAATCACTCAGATGCAGCCGAACAGAACGAAATATTACGCGTCTACTTGCTGCTACGCTTACTATTAAACTGACCTCACTGAACATGCATCATGGTTTTATACGTTCTATTCCCATTGTCACAATTTCTGGACCATTCTACACCGCTTGGGATAGTTCGAGATTCCGTCTTGCTAGAAAGAGGGAAGGGGGTATGTATCATAACATGTATAAAAAAGGGGTCGCGAAATCTAAAAGCTTGCGAAACGCTGCCGTAAGGTAGAAGAGTAATAGGTTACTTATATTATGTTACACCAGAGAAGAAATGATTGAATACAACCACGTAATACCGTCTACGTTGACTGCAACGTTTTTATGCCCAGCAGCAGTGCATATACTAACGCTTCATATGCCTTATTTTAATGGAATAGCTCTATAGTACATCTACTACAAATAAATTTTCGTCAAAATTGTGTTTGTGGTAGATTCCTGCAGAGGCCATAGTGAAAACTTTAGTCTCAAAAATAATATCGTTGTGCTTGTCTGCCAGTTCTTGGTAGACAATCTGAGTATGGTCAAAACTGTTTTCTGTTACAATAAGCGTATCTTGTTGTAGGTACTTCTTGTATTAGTTTGCAATAATTTAGATGTTGCGGGTAGTCGTCATACTCAAATTATTTATCAACCGGTTGGAGGGAGGGGGGGGGCGCCCCTCCCTCCAAGAAAAGTTATATTTGCTTATTAGCATGTGATCAGGACCGGTTCTGGCAGGTATGCAGTGTATGCATGTACGCAGGCGGCTAAATTCTAAGGGCGGTCGGAGCTGCCTCTTTATTGTGCACTTTTAAAGAATAAAATCAATATTTAGTAGGTAAATATGCAAAAGTAAATGTAGAAGCAGAATTTCCAGTTGTAAGGAGTACGACTAAAGTTCGCGTTTCTGATTATGATCCTACCACCAATCCAAAGGAATTGTATCGAATACAGTTGTAACGATTGTTGATACAGCCATAAATTCCATTCAGGAAAGGTTTGAAAATGTATAGGAATGTCATAATGAATTTAAGTTCTTTTTCTGAATGTAGACAAATGACTGAAGAAGAAATATAAAAATCTTGCTTTGTCTTACACATGTTTTCCTTCAAATTAACAACGGAAGCAAAAGTTTTTGGGTTAATAATGGTCTTGAGTTCTTTAACTAGCTGATAACGTATACTTCTTATCAGTGTTATTGCAGATGAGACAGACCCATTAAAAACTTAACATATATAACAAAAAATATGTTTGATGTCATCATTTCCAAATACGTTTACAGCTTTGAGAATTCTTCTAACATTACAAGTTAGTGTACGTCAGATGAAAAGAGATTTTCAAAGCTCAAACTTATAAAGATATATTGAAGAACCTTAATCACTGAGGACAGGTTTAGTGATATAGGGCTGTGGGCATAGAGAAGGAACTGTGTGAAAGTTTGGGATTATCAGATATACTTGACAAATTGGCAAATAAGGAAGCAAAAGGAGTACACTTTTAACACTATGAATACACACATACCTTTTGTTACGGTACGGTAACTTACGCGTGATATTTTTTGTACAGTTCTATTTGAAATATAAATCAGCGTTCCTCTTATTCTGTGTATAGACCAATGGTCTGTTAATTATCTACAATGGAGTATGTTATGTAAGCTCTCTTTGTACGTATGTCGGGCAGAAGGCTAACTAACCTAACCCGTCAGAGTAGAAAAGTTCCACTACATGTTTTACGATTGTCAAAGATGTTCGTATGACAACGGGGACCGACGGCTTTAAGTACTCTCCAAAGCACGAAGGGTTACACATTCCACTATACTGGTCGACTTCTCCAAGTACTCACTCGCGCTGTAGGTACTACTCTGTTCTACGAATACCGTTTGATCCACGTCCGTAGTGCTCCGCTGTGCAGCCGATACGGGTTACACGAGAATATAAATTTTAAAAATACGTGCATACCGTGTATACCACTCAATATTATTATAAAATATGTTTACCGCTATCAACTGTGTAGAACAGTGAAAAAACATCCGTAATAGGTTAAGGTTAGGAATCTAATGGCATATTTACTTGTATACCTGGAAAACTTTAAAAAGCACACAATGCGCAGAAACGAGTTTCCGTCCAGAAGAATCCATATTCAGATTTTAGAAGAGGTTGGAATTCAGATTTCGGTGATTCATCATGTACTTCTTACAATTTTCCAAGTCTACTTGATCCGCATTGGCATGGACGGCAAAATACCGTGAGTTCAAAAAGTAATTGCATAACGGTTGGCCATGGAATAATAAAATAATGCAAGCTTTATATACCAATTGACGTTTAGGCACAGCCTATAAACTTGTGACAACAACAACAGTGATGACAGTTAATGAATTTTAAAGCTTGCATTAGACATTACTTTTATTTTCCATGGACAACCCTTATGTAATTACTTTCTGAACTGGTATTTGTGGCACGCAGACGGCTAACAGCCAAGAACCGACGCTACATGTGAAGTACAGGTCGTCCAACTCAGATGAAGCCGCGAAATGCGTAAACAAAGAAGCGAGACAAGGCATGCCGAACTGAGATAAAAGATCGACGTCACCAGGCTAGTACACTAGGGCCTAGGCGATAGAAACTTTCTTTCGCTGCGGTGGCTGTAGTTAACATGCAATGGTTAAACTCACAGGCTACTACTACTATTTCTCGAACTATATCGATATTGCAAGGACGGAGTTCGAGATTAGAACGACTCCGTCCATATTTAAACTACGAGGGGAGTTTTTTATGATATCGATCTAGCTATGGAAACAAAATGCTATCGTGATAATTTTATTGTGTCAAGTGCCTGTGCCATTTTAGAGTGTATCCTCTAAGTTTAATACAACTTGGTTAAGCTTTGTTATTTCTGTATACAGATTGTCTCGATTTTTTTTGAAACATAGCAATGAGTGCAACAAGGACAGACCGTAGGAGATGAAAGGTGGGGAATTTAAGTATCTATGGTTATTATGAAAATCAATTTAACATATTTGACATAATAAATGTAATTGTATGTGACATGCAT
>JABXWE010045225.1:0-18244 GCA_014611495.1 Limonius californicus
GGAATATATAAGTTTTGTTCAGTATGTTTAATACACTACACTGTGTTGACTTGTTAAAAACAATAAAATTGTTATAACTTGCATTTTCGATACTACCTTTCATCCACATCTATGCCTTGAATCTAAAATCATAAATTAAAGAAATCGTAATAATACTGTTTCTAGATGTATATTGTTGTTAAACTTTCATACCAAATATTCATCATATCAACAGGTATGGTATGGTATGGAAACAAAAATTGTAGAAAGTGGCTAAACAAGAAAGTGATCGGTAATCATTTAAAATTGTTAACTGTTTACGAATCAATATTTCTACTGATTTTTATTATACCATTTGACTAAATTTTTATTTTTATGACCACTTATTAAGTCTGAACAAAAATTAAGTATTCCAAAAAACCAAAGCAATTGCTGAATGGCTCGACTCACACGCCCTCGCAGCCGTTAAAAGTTTTTAACCGTACCGCCAGCATATAATAATCCGGCAGCCTTCGCATTCCTGGTCTGTAGTTGGCAAGATCAAATCGTCATTGTTTTAGATTTCAGTTCTGAAACCCTTTCATATAATCTAATATATGAAAACAGAAAATAACTGTATCGATATTGGTGCATTTTGAAATGTAAAAAAAAATATTCAGGTAGTAAGGCTCCGAGTAGGGTAAAAGATCTTGCAAGGTTGCTAAACTTATCTGTCATTGTGTCATATTTTGGATAAGCTCATTCCTTTCTAGGGTCTGTGACATTTCACCAAATGTCCAAAACGCCGACACTATATTTTGTATCTCCAAAACTGCCGTTCGAAGACCATTTCACCATCTAAGGCTGAAACGTCGACTAGTGTTAAACGACACCACAGAAATTGATAAATTAGCGTCAAAAACGAAAGCGGCCGAACCTTACGTATCCATTAATATTACTGATTCGTAATAAACACTAAACCGCAGAGAAGTTCCTGAGGGCAGTAAAGGGCTGCACTAAAGAAGACTGAATTCTTAATGAAACGATCAGATAGGAATTATAAATAAACCCATTACAAGAACAAATAAACCAATACAGGACCCGTTGGGAAGAACATTTATGTAGGAAGGAGGAAGATCGTATCCCGAGAAAAATACTGCAATACAATCCAAGAGGCAGAAGAAGTGTTGGACGCCCGAGAACACGATGGCAGTTGGGTCAGAACAGTCCTTAAGGACTAAACCTTGAAGTAGAAGAAGAAGAATAAACACTTGTTAAATCAGATCAAAACTCCGACAACGTTCAAAATGGCAAAAAAATGGACTCTTTGCCGACTCCTACCATAACGTCTATATAAGAACAGAACCAATCATAAACGGCGATATACGTGACTGTGTATATTTTAATAATGTGCTTTCAAATTCAAATTGTCTGGTAGGATAAAAGAAAAATATTAATACGTTTTTAGTATTAAATATCTGTCTATCTGTGGAAATATAAATATGTAATAATTTCCACACAGTTAAATTAAATAATTATTTCGTTAATAAGAGGTTTTCAAGGAACAACAGTATTTTATTATTTTGAGTGCAGGGTAATGTACTCGCATAAAATACCACATCATTGTATTTTGCAAAAGAATTGCTTCAAAAATACGTTCTGTCATAACATTTTTATTTAATATTGCACTATTCTTGTACACAAATACATTATTTTAGATATTTTATATTTTTTAATGCTAAGAGGAATTTAATAATAAATAATTTGAGAAAACACAGACAAATTGTTAATCGTATTGTTTACAATGTACCGCAGTCTACCTCTGTGTAGTGAGTAGCTAAATATAGCCACCTTTTTGTCGAAAATTTCTGAAGACCATAAACGCACGAAAATCATTAGATTGCGTTAATCTGCCTTAACAGAATAAATGTTCTCTCTTGTCACGTTTGTGCTAATATATGTAATTAACAATAATTTTGACTTCTCTACGCGTAAATTACTAATAAAATCAAATATGTGCCAGTTTGATGTTTAGTTCAAAAATTATGCAAATGCATAAGCTATCAAATTTATCTGAAAAGCCATCCTTGGCATTGTAATATCCTTCTCACCTAGCATACATTTTCAAGTCAACTATAACCTAACACAAACATCTAGCTACGCTAATATCCTTCGTGAATATTATAATCGCAATGCTTTCATATCTATCCGTGTGCTTATAATGAACCAAAGTAAAATGAAGCTGAATAAACAAAATAGCGCGACACAAGGTACCCAGCAGGGTTTGTAAGCTTGTCTAACAACAGCAACTGAGTAATCTACTCTTTGTTGGCAAGAGCACCACGCCCTGTAATATTTACATCAACTCCTGATCCCTTTATTGCATTATGATACATATGATAGATATTATCACATTCTTACACACAGCATACGTTTAAAAGAAAAAGTACCAAACACAAACATCTGATATGCTAATATACTTCGTGAATATTATAATCGCAAAGTTTTTATGTCTATCCATACGTTTATAATGAACCAAAGTAAAATAATGAAAAGAAAGAAAACGTAATAATATCTGCTGCATCAATAACCTGCAAATCATTTGGTTTAAGTTTTTAAAATCTGAAGGTATACACGAGAATGTACAGGCTGCTTGTCAATATTTTTACAGTTTATAACTTCGTTATTAATAGTAGAGATATCAGAATATTTCTTGTTTCGTTTCAAATAACTAGCTGTGCATACTGTCACATATCTATTGATTTTAAGCCAATATATTTTTATAAATTTAAAACCAACAACAAAAATAGTGTGTACTCGTGTTCTTAATCAATAATTTGGAGCAAATATATTTATTAAATAACAAAATTATGTTCTAGTAAAAAAGACTATAAAAGAAACGCATATCAGTGCTAGCTGCAAAGCATTTGCATGAATTTTACTGCCTAGTTGGAAACTCCAATAAAACAGGTTTATATAATTTGAATTTAAAAAATTAAAACTTGACACTGAATGAAACATTATGTTGTCAAATAAATCGCTAAATTAGGTTATGATTATCAGTGATGTTTGTAGAATTCTGCCTAAAACTAAAGTCAAAAATGTAATGCACTGTCAACGCATATACAGCTAAAATAGTGTAGACACTTTGTGTCTTATTATATGTTAATTAACAGCTACGATTCCATTTCCAATATCCAAGATATATTTACCAACTAATGGCGTGCGCCAATAACAGATAGATGACATCCTTGTCTTGTTTTTTCTATCAAGGTAAGGAAAATTAAATATTTAAAATTAACGCAACCGTTAAAAACTTAAGACCTACAAAACCGTTTATTGTTTATTTGCGGAACGCATCTCCAAAGACTCCTATGTATATTTGAAACTTTTATGTTTATTTGTTTATATCTCAAAAAAACGCATCCGTCGATATTGATAAAGCTGTTTTATTTTGCAAACAACGAATTTAAAATGACGCAAGTCCAGTGTTGTAGAGCCACTGAAATAGCATAATTTTTCATAATCGACTAGCTTAAAAATTCAGGCCTTGAATTTTAACCCTTATTTATTGACCATTTACTGCAGATTTGGTACTAATTTTGTTCTTCGCTAGTCTATGGCGTCCTTGTATAAAATCGTCCCGCTTCTATTTTAACCGCACTTAGGTACGTCTATACCGGTGCTAATGTAAATGTACCGAAAATGCAAAAAAGTTTGAATATATTTTTATATAAAGCTGGAAGCTGCAAATGTTAAATATTTCTATTGTTGACTGCAACACAATAACACAATTATTTCATACATTGTTCTTAATTGAAAAAATTCACAAATCTGCCGTTTGTAACTACTGAAGCAACAATTTTGCTCAATACTGCATTTGCATTGCGTTGACCTTAGATACACCAACAGCAGAATTTAAGCTTTACGTTTATTGCTTCTAGTAGCAATTTCTTCTTCTTACATATCGTCGATGGTATTGTAAACTTTGTTAAATTATATAGCAAGAGGCCTTTATAATAAAATTATGATATTTTATATCTATGAGGTGTTAAATACTGCACGTCTCTATGCAAATCTTGTTATTTATTCAATAATTATTGCAAGTACGTTTTAATTATTACACTTCATGCTTCACCTTTTACTTCCATACACTGATAAACAAATCTCCTTACAAACTGGAAGGTATCTCAGCTGAAACGCATACCTGCTCGCGTTCTCGAAAGCAGTATGCAGTTCACGATTTGTTTTTATGCAGATTTATTTTGGTTTACAAGAGGCGTGACTAAAATGCTGTAGGTGGACCTGAAAATCTTGTTTTTCTCAAGCAAGGATATCGATAGGGTGACTCGCATAAAGAAATTACTATCTACTTCTTCCCACAGAATATATTGCGTTTTGGAGTACAGAAACGCACCAGATACTGCGATTGTGGGTGGCCATGGCAGAACTCGCAAGAATTTACACCGCTACGATAAAAAGCGAATGCCGGTTTTTATTTTCCCCAAAAAGTTCCAAATTGGCGTCTGTCTATTAAGCGCAAAATATCGGTTTTATGGCTGTTATATATTCGAGCTGATTTAGAGGGGTTTCTTGATTAAATTACTGTTTTCTTCTTATACACAAAACGCCATGTAACGCCGCCATAACTATAAAATATGGATATCATAACGCACATGGATTCCCGCATATTTAGCATTCTCTGTGATATATCTAATAGAGCTCTAACGAGCGAGATGCCATCCGACACATAAAACCAACCGACCGGGTCAGAACTTTGGGCCACATAATTACTAGAGACCGAAAAATATGACTAACATGTTTTGTATTATGTTACTCGGGTCATCAAAAATTAAAACAGAAATTCCGTGGACACAGGCGGAAATCGGCACGAGGGCAACGGGCGAATGAAATTTTAAAAATCTTAAAGTGTTTTATAGTTAAATAGTAGAGGATGTCGCGACGTCGGTGCAGTCAAATTAAATGTTAAGTTATAGATGTCAGCTTGGTCGTTAAAAACTGCTCTATCTGAAAATCATAGTGAGCCAGTAATTGAAAATTTTTACTTTTCTATAAAAAAACTGGTTTCACAACTTTCGATAACCTGCAGATTCGTTGCTATAAACTTGGGATTGTACATTTCGATTTTTTTCCTTTACAGATCCTTGCTAAGTTTCATTTATCTATACTCTATTAAAATATTCAAAACTACTACAAAAACGTGATATTTTTAAAAATATTAAAGTATATTAATTAAATCCGGAATATTACATTTGTCGCAGAAGGGCAAACTAATGTAAAGGGCTGCGTTTCAGTTAAACAAGAAGAAACTATTATCTATACAACTAAATGTTACAAAATATAAATCATGTAATGTAGTACTACTTTAGTAATAGCATATTGAGATTTAATAGAGCTAAATAAAATGATTTTAAACTATGGAACTAATTTCTTGACGCACCCAGAATGGTTGCTCGTACAAACAAAAATTAATTAAAATGTTACGCAGCTCTTCTAAACCGAAAAAGTTTGCAAAACTATTTAGAAAACCTTTTCCACCACAATATTTAGTACATTTAAATACAAATTTCTGCAGCTGAGTTGCCATATTCAATAGGGACTGAAGAACTTAGCGTAACTAAAATAAAATAGCTTTGGCTGAGGACAACATTTAAAATAAGAATTCAGCAAGTCAATAACGAAATTCTAGTGGCAACTTATATACTTGTATAAATACGCATTTAGATTTATTAAATATTGTAGTAGTAAAGGCTTTCCTTTAAGATCTGTATATTTTACTCACTGTCTCCATTCAACACTATCGAGAAAGAATAAGCCGATTTTAAATCAATATCCATTGCTTAGAAAATCCACCTTTATACTATTTTCTGGTTGACATACCAAACAGTTCAGCAATTTTATTGCTAATCAATTTGTTTTACTTAAATGAGGGTGCTTAGCATTTTCAACAGTAGACTGACATAATCTGAAGAGATCATAAACATACTATTATTGTTAAGTAGATTAGGGAATTAAATAAATTTGCATGGGCTGTATTTTAGTGCATTAGTCGTATAGTTGCTTTCCCATAAAGTTAGTTGCGATTAGACAGCGGTAGGGGAGGGCATAGTAGCAAATATTGAGTTGAATGGTCGCGAATACAACCTGATTAAAGTAAAGTGCAGTGTGCTCCGAATTTATTAATTGATCTATGTACTTCTTCTTTATTGTGAAAGTTGTGTATTCCTAATATATATTACTATTACATCTGTTTGTTTAATAACATTACTGTATGTGCCTAATTAAATGTACAGTTGTGTGCTTGGAAGCTGTCATTTGAACTGCGTGTTTAATGAAAGTATTGTGTTTATTTAAACCAGTGTGGAACTGTGTGCTAAAGAGTTAGGCTGTGTGCTTGAAAGTTATTATTTGAACTACGTACTCCTCATTTATTGTGAAAGCTGTGTATTTCTAATGTGATATTATTAAATCTGTTCATTGAATAGTGTTGCTCTGTGTGCCTAATTAAATGTACAGCTGTGTGTCAAGTAAGTATTCTGTGCGCCTGAAAGCTGTTATTTGAGCTTCGTGCTTGATGATAGTACTGTGTTTACATAATTGAATATGAAACTGTCTGCTAAGCATTTGTGCTGTATGCTTGGAAACTGTTATTTGAGTTGCTTACTTAATGAAAGTACTGTATTTAGCTAATTGTATATGGCGATTTCTATCAAGTAGTTGCACTGTGTGCTTGAAAGTTATTATTTGAGCTGCGTCCTTCTTATTTATTCTGAAAGTTGTGTATTCTAATTTGAGCTGCGTGTTTAAATGACAGTATTGTATTTACTTAATTAAACATGGAGCTGTGTGCTTGGAAGTTAATTCATCATTATTAAATCTGTAGGTTTAATAACAGTGCTGTATGTGTCTAATTAAATGTACAGCTCTGTGCTCAATAGGTATGATGTGTGCTTGGAAGCTGTTATTTGAGCTGCGTATTTAATGAAAATACTGCATTTATCCAATTGTATGTGAAAATGTGTATTAAGCACTTGTGCTGTGCGTTTAGAAGTTATCCTTTGAGGTACATGTTTCTCATTTATTGCGAAAGCTGTGTTCCTAATTTACTACATACTTCGATACGGTTATAATGAATACAACAAAGTAATTACACTACGTATTAATTTTTAACTTTAATATTAGTACTAGTTTAAAGATTTCACTAACTACTATCCAAGCTAACTATCATAATTTAACGTTGCAGTTTACTCTCACTTTTGACAACAATAAACAAACGAAACACACAGCCAATAATGTTCAAATTGTAAAAATATGTTGTTACATATACAGGGTGGCATAATACTACGGTTTTGATTCCTAATGTGTTTATTGTAGCAGCTTGGAGAAAACGTCAAATACAGAAGTTGTTTGTTTGATTACTGTGCTTAACTTAAAAGTATTGCTGACTATACAGGGTGTTTTGTTTTAGTGGGACAATATACAACGTCTTTATTTTAAATAGAACATTCTATATATTGTTACAATTTTCGTTTTATTATTTGTTTATCTTTATAACTGTATAGTGTTTTAGGTATCTATCGCTGACAGTTTCGGTAATAATTAACATTCTCTTAAATTTTGAAAAACTGATTCTCTGTCTTTAACAGTTACTATTCAAAGAAGCACATACAATTTTTTAAAATTATATTGCAGCATATGCACATGTTCATATAAGCATCGTATTTATTGTCCAACAATGGACTGGAGAAGCTGTATTGGATGGATCGTATTATTTAGAATTTAAATATCTTATCCATAATTTTCCTAATTTACAATCACATTTAATGATACTCAACTCCTAATATTTCGTTTTTTTAAATAGGACACCCTATATATTTTTAGATTTACGAGCTTGTCGTTCAATGTCCTTTGAATATATGTGCAGCTTTATATGACTTGGGTTGTTCGTTTTGAAAATATTTAGCAATTATTAAAAAGTTAATAGAAAAAAACAGAAAAATTGGGAATAAGATGTAATTTTATTTTGTATTATATGTATTTTATGAAAGTAGAGTTATTTTCTGACAATTTAAACTACAAATATGTATATGTTTTACCGCGTCTTTTAGAACAAAACGAAATTAAACAAAAAAGCCTCGAATTATCAAGTTTTCGTATTGGATATGTACGAAAACTTCTGCATAACTACAAGGTGTAACAAAAATGTGAGCCACTACTTCAGAAGTATATTAAACTTACCAAAATGAAGAAAAAACTTTATATAAACATTTTTCCAAAAATGAGTCGTTCTCATGTGCTTCTTTGTGTAAAATCTTAAGATAATATATGAAGGACTATTATTTTATTTTCAGTCTTAATAAAATAGAAGATCAAGTAATATTCCACCAAACCAACAAAAAAAAAAATGATTTCTTTATAGTGTTGGCATTACTTGTTGTTAGCTTGGTGTTTAGTTTAAAATTCAGATAGTAGTACTTTATTATTGAATATGGAAAATTATTCAAAATAAAAAATGGCAAACATGCAATAAACGTATGATATTGCGAACTGTAATCCCAAAGCAGCAAGCTGACTTTACACGGAACACTTTCCTAATCTTTCCTGGGAAAAAAGTGTTTCAACAGATTCATGCGTGATTACGCGGAAGCCGATGTTTTAAAGTTTGGAACATTCGGTCGTGACAGACCAACAAAATACAAACTCCTATAGTATAAGAGCGTGCGCTTAATCAAATCGCAGAAAATTCAAGTGTGAACACAAGAAAAATGTGCTTTGATGGAAGGTGGTGATCACATGACCATCGGGAAAATCTACCAACTATCGTTTATCGATATAAAATAATTAATTTCCATAACCACCACCTTTGGCAAGACGAAAATCCACATGGGACTCGACTCCATCGAGGCACTAGCAACAACTTACGCTTAATGTTTGCAGTGAAATAATCAGTGATTTTGTAAATTAGCTTTAGTTTCTACACACACATTACTGTAACATAAAAATGACTAATTTTTTGACATATATTTATATTATTATCTTCTTCATTTTAATAAGTAGAAGATTTTCTTTGAAGTAGACATTTTTGATATGCCTTGTATGAGGCTTGTTCAACTGAAACCAATCTTTGATCAACTTAACCTTGAAAATAAATGCAATAATTCAAATGACGTTTGTTAATGTTAGTAGTGTTTGTAAGCAACAACACATTAATAAGTTTATGGCGTTGAAATTTGATTCTGACTTCTAAAACTTTAAATTTTGAAATGGCGTTTGTTGTTGAAAATCCGTCCAAGTTTGATCAGCGTGCGGTCCTGCAATTTTAATACGCTAAGGGTGTGCACCCATTGCAGATTCATACGCTAATGCAAGCAGTGTATGTGTTGCAACTATGAAGGAATGGTGCCGAAAATTTAAGAATGGAAAAGAGATGACTATGGACTAGCCGCGACCAGGTGCACGATGTACTACAATAACAGAAAACAACATGGCACGTGTAGAAGGCCTTATTAGAGAAAATTGTCGAATTTCAATTAGAGAAATTTCCGAAATTGTTGGTGAGAGTGTAGGATCTGTCCATAGTATTGTTCGTAATCTGGATTACAGCAAAGTTTATTCGCAATGGATTCCTCGTCTCTTGTCTAATGAACAAAAATTCTTGCGAATGGGGTTATCTCTGCAACACCTCACATACTATAAGCAAAATAGTGAAGCTTTTCTTCTGTCAACAGTTGCTGATGGCGAAACTTCGTGCCATTACTACGAGCCATCCAGTAAGTTATCGTCGATGCAGTGGAAACATTCAAGTTCACCACCACCGAAGAAGTTTAATGCACAACTTTCTGCAGGTAAGGTGATGTTAACATTTTATTTATACCATGAAGGACCCTTGTTGCTAAAGTTTAAAGACCCTGAAGTAAATGTTAATGCAAATTTGTACAATGAAATTTTGAACAAGCTTCATCTAGCAATAAAACGGAAACGTCCAGGAAAACTTACACGTGGGGTCATTCTGCTGCACAACAATGCTAGGGCTCATGGTGCTAATGTAGTAAAAGAAAATCTTTAACGAAAGAAATGGAGGGTTTTAGAGCATCCACCCTATAGCCCGGATCTATCGCCTTGCGTTTTCCATATTTTTGCACCGCTGAAAAAGACGTTAAAAGGTCGGCATTTTGAATCTGACGCAGAAGTACAAATAGCTGTGGAAGACTTCTTCAATCAGCAGCCGCAAGAACTCTAGGAGCAGAGTATACGTCGGTTAGTAAAACAATGGGATAAAGAATTAGATGCCTTAACTGTGACGGTAATTATTTGTAATTAAATTGTTGAATAAATTTTTTATAAAACAAATATGGGTTTCAATTGAACACACCTCGTATATTTAAAACGTGAACAGCTACAGTGGCTGGAGACAACAAATATTTCGCCAAAATATGGAAATTGTTATATTTTACAATAAAAATTGGCAATGGAGCATTATCTGGTAAACTCAGATATGCAACACACTAGTTATATCAGATGAAAGCTACTTTACTCGAGGTTCTTCATTTCTTTCCCTCAAACATGTATAAGTATAACTTATTGTTTTGTTCTTTCATACTCCTTTGATAACTGCATAACAAATTAATGTCGTTCTGAAAACACTTTTTACTGGTTTTATAATTTTTTATATTAGAGCAAACATTTGCGCAAAAAGAAGTTAATTTCGCACGCAAAAAAGAGCCGCCGATTAGCGGAAAGATATTAAAATAAGAATACAATGTAGCATTGTGAATATTACGGTATAAGGAACATGTATGTGAAGATGTCCCAGTGTGCAGCGAGAGGGGCTAAGGTCGCGACCCCTGATATGTGGCACATCGCTTCTAATTCCAAGCCACACCTCTGGTAACATCAGCGACACAAGAGATATTTGATATCCACTTTTATTGCGCGCCTTAATTGTATACCCAAGCAGAAGGAGAACGTATTAAAAGATTTCACAATTATAATTATCTTAGGAGTATGTGTGACATCTCCTCGTTTCCTAGTCCTGATTGTCGCTTATTATCTTTTGAAACCTACGTATATTCAAATTAAAAATCCGGCTACAAGGCGAAATTGCAATAAAAGCCCGATTTTATATGAAAACGATACATAGAAAGTAGAAAGCAAAAGAAACAAGATGTAGTTTAAAGGAATAAGCTCGATAAAGTCGAGATTATGACCTTTCAACTAGGGTAATCAAGTAATATCTTGCATTTGTTGAAAAATCTAACCTGCGCTCACTTCTTAATAACGTACTTTTCTATTAACATTTTAAAATTTAATACATAATCGTAAATAGAAGTAGCCCTATCATATTTATTTTTGTTGTCTATTTTAACTAAACCAAAAAAAAAAATATTAAACGTTTAAAATTTGAAACGATGGCTTTATAATGAGTAGAATAATATATGTACTGTGGATCAAATAGCACAGTTTTAGAAATTAAGAAACTGAGAATGCAACTATTTCGATGCTGGGACACGGTGCAAAAGCCAACTTCTCGAAATCAATCTGTAGTTCCGCTGTTTCCAATAATGTTACGCTTAAATCATGGCTTTGTGTTTAACAGGTTTTTTGGTTTGCATGACATTCGAATTTTACAAAATTATAAGCATTATTTAAACAAATTTGACATTATATACAATGTAACATTTATTAGAAGACATCGGTGAGAGCAGAACCTTACATTTTTCACTGCCAAAATTGCGAATTTTGTAAAACGAGTGTTATTGCGAAATTAGGGACGAAACGTCGATTAAAATCCAATAATTCGTTTGAGCCTTGAAGTTAACCTGCCATCATTTTGCTATGTTCAACTGCAACTGGTGAACTGTTCATCGCATCTTCTAGGATAAAATATCAAATTTAACACAATTCTTTGGACTTCTAATTTGATTACATAGTATTTAATTATTAGAATTCTAGTTAAATGCATTTATAATTAGTTAATTAAGCAGTAAATATTCAAATCTTTGTAAGCAGTATAAAAATGTAAAGAACTTGTGATATAAGTCACGACAGTGTGCGTAACTCAATCTTACAATAGTTGAACTTAAAATAATGAGCAAAACTGCCTGCCTCACTATTGACTAAGACTGTCCAATAAAATATATTTAAAAGGAAAACTTTTACTCAGAATCATTTTGTAGCGTATTTTTAAAATAGGAGCAAGTTCTGGAACGCCTGATTATTCCAGAAAGATTTTGCAGTTGAAACTTTTCATATCTTCTCGAAACAATATTTGCTTCCTTTTCGCATCTACAGGCGGTTTTCTAATTCTTATTCAACTTCTATAAAAAATCTTTATAGTTACAGAATATGCTGATAATCTTTTACTGAACTGTGTCGTAAATTATTGTCTTGGGGAATGTTTCTTTATGATATTGCTTAGAACACATTCCGCTTCGAGACAATTTTAAATTTTGTACGTTTGGATGACGATTTAAATTTATTGCTCACTTGTGTTTCATAGTAGGACCTTCATTGTTATAAGGAAAACAATAGGCAGACAATTTTCCTGTCTCATAATTTCTATGTAGACAAGAAAAAATTAGTTTCTGCACGAACAAAAACTTAAAACTTTGACATGTAGGACCTAAAGAAGTAGTTTTGAAAATTATTACCTCTACTATCCTAAAATATCATGCATTTCATAAAACTATTGTGTTGAAAGAAATAACAAAGGTCATTAAAAGCATCGAAGATGCCCAAAAACACCTTTGTAGTTGATAGCACACTGGACCTTGGTGATGAATTTGGGTCTGGTCCTCTCTTACAGAACTTCCAATAGCGGAGAATTTATAAGCTCAATTTGCTCATTCATTAAAAGTGTATTTGTAAAATGTGTTTATGAAATTGAAAACCCAATTAACTTTTATCGTCGCAGGAATATAAAATAGTTATTCTATTATCGATGCCAATGCTTGATTGTGTTCTAGTAACTGTTTAGTAAGATTCTTATTACTTCCCAGAGTTCACTTCCTGCCAACTTCAGGAATTCCGATGTATTCCATCGTCTCCTGGGGATTTTTTGTTCTTTATCTGTTTTAATGCGTTCTGCAGCTCGCTTGGGCTTATCACGGAAATTTCTTCGGAGCCTGTATTTAGAATTTGTCTTTGCTCTTGGATTGGATTTGGTAGGGTGGATAAATCAAGTTCGGTGTACAAAGTTCTAATTTCGTTTATTATTTCTATTCTGTCTGTAATAGTTTTGCCCGATTTATCTCGTATTTTTATTATTTTTGTTTTGCCTTGTGACATTTCGGATTCCACTACCTTCATATTTCTGTTCTCTTCGATGGTGTTATTTATTAGGCTTGTATTGTATTTTCTTATATCTTTCCTTGTTTCTTTCTTTATAGTCTTAGATAGCGTTCTATATTCCTGCGAGTCTTTCTGTTTTGTCCTTCTTTCTTCTATCCGTTTTGCTGTTTCATAAGTAAATCTATTTACTTTCTCTTTCTGGAATGATACTTTTTTAATAGCAATATTGACTAATTGTTATATTTTCGTTCAGATGTTCTATTTATACCACATACAATTTCCCAATTCGGCTTGCAACCGTGGGATCGTAATGCTAAAAACCGTCTCTCGAATTTCTGTCGTTTGGATTCGACGTTAAATTGTAGGTCCCCCGTGTTTCTACCTTAGCGATGATGAGAAACGCGTGGCAGAGAAGAGGCCGATGCCCAGCAGTGGGACGGAAAGGCTGTTGATGATGATGATATCCATAGTTAGCTTCCATGTGTTTGAACCTTTTACCATATGTTTCCTTATACCTTTCAAGTTTATTTGAAAAAGGGCTCTCACTAATCGGTAGTGGCTACCTGTGTCAAACTTATTTAGTACTGAGACATCCTTGCAGTGCGCTTTCTTGTTTGTGATAATAAAATCGATTTCGTTTTTCGTACGACTCTCCGGACTTTTCCACGTCCATCTCTTTGAGGCTGTTTCTTAAAGAATGAATTCATGCAGAAGAGTTGTCCGCTTTGATAATATTGCAGCAGTTTTTGGCCTGTTTTGTTTCTATATCCCAATCCAAAGTTTCCAACATTTGGTGGGTCGCCTTGTTTTTGCTGACATAGTTTTACGTGGAGATCACCGGTCATTATTACTGGTTGTGGTTTTCCTAGTTCTTTGGATTTTGTTATGTCCTCATAAAATTATTCAATTTCCTCTTCGGTTGAAGTGGATGTGGGTGCATAACGCGTATGACTTCTATCAGAAATGTTTCATTTAGTTTTAATGTGATGTATATATCTCGCTTTGAAATAGAATACATTTTTGTTACTGTATTTTTGATGTTTCTATTTATTAAGATAGCAATTCCTCCTACTCAAGCGTCTATGTTGTTTTAATATAACATATGACCAGATTTGAGATTTGTAGCTTTTTCTCCTTTCATCCTCGTTTCGCAGAGTCCTAGGATATGCCATTTTGTATTGGTTAGGTCTTGTTCTAGGTTTTCTCTATCTGCTTCGTCGTGCATTGTTCTTATGGTGTATGTTGCCACTCTTATTTCTCGGGCTCTTCCTTTTTTTCTTAGATTGGGTTTATTTTTTGTCATGCTATTGTAGTTTTGATTTGTGATCGATTTCTTGCTCCCCCCATATTCCATGGGAACAGACCGACATTTCACTGTCAGTGTGGGATTCTGAATTTTTACTTCGACTCACCTGGGAATCAACATCTTTTCATTTCTTGAAGGGGTTGCCCAATACGTTGATAGAGGCTTTGGTATGGGGTTTGAGGTTTTCTGTGTTGAGGGTAGGATTTGGGGTGTGGGACCTAATTTCTCCAAGACAAGATGATGAAGAAATTTAGGGGCTTGCAAGGGCAGGGTAGCCGTATCCCAGAAGAGGTCTGCACCTCTTGCTACCCAAGAAAAGAGATGACCTCCAAGACCTTGAGAATTATAAACCAATTAACCTCCTCTCACATTTGTACAAAATTCTCACGAAAATCATAACAAATAGGCTAACCAATAAACGTGACTCATACCAGCCAGTAGAACAGGTTGTTTTTGCAAAGGCTTCAGCACAACTGACTATATCCACACTCTCTGCCTCCTAATAGAAAAAATAACCGAGTACAGCATCAATATTCACCTAGCTTTCGTCGACTATAGGAAGGTCTTTGACTCCCTAGGACAATGGGCAATCATGAAATCCTTGGATAATGCTAGAATAGATTCAAGGTATACTAGACTCCTCAAATCCATATATAAAACAGCAACAATTTCAATCAAAATAGATGAACATATGAAACCAGAGAACATAGAAGTAAAAAAGAGAGTGAGGCAGGGTGACATCATATCACTTACGCTACTCACCCCCGCACTGGACGATATATTTAAGGACTTAAACTGGAAGAGAAAGGGAATTAAAGTCGACGGCACATATCTACATCATTTAAATTTGCAGACGATGTAGTACTGATCAGTGAAGAACCTGACGCATTGAAAATCATGATTTAACAACTAAATCAACCATCACATAAAGTAGGATTTCAAAGAAATATAGCAAAAACGTACATAGAACATAAAACTATACATCGGAGGAGAGGAAATTAAAAAAGTAGATGAGTATGTAACCTAGGGTACAAAATCAGCCAAGATAAAGAATATCACACAGCAGAAATACCTAGACGAAATGGCCAGAGCTAGGCTGCATTTAGGAAACTGGGTTTCATGTTGAAAAACAGAGATATCCCCTTAAACCTATAAAGGAACTGTATAACAGCTGAATACTTCCTATAAATACGTACAGACTGAAAACCATGACCCTCACAAAAATCAGTCTACAGCGTCTTCAACGTACACGGCGAGGCATGTAAAGACAAATGCTGCGTGTCCGTTTATGAAAGCATATCAGAAATGGGGAAATTAGAAGAAAAACTAAAATAACAGATATAACGGAGAGACTGGCAAGGTTGAAATGACAATGGGCCGGACAGGTGGCTGGAGCGAATGATAACAGGTGGGTAATCAAGTTGTTAAAATGGAGGCCCTGGGACAACAAACGAAATGTCGGCGAACTGATGAAACTATGATCCGATGACATCAAAGTCACAGCGGGAAAAAATTGGCTCCATATTGCACAGGATAGAGACAACTGGAAAAGACTTGACGAGACCTACTTCCAGCAGTGGAAGGACTACAATTTCTGAAGAAGAAGAAGTGTTTAGTGTAGTTTGATGCTTCTGGGTGTTTGCATTTATACAAGGTGTGTTCAATCCCTCCATTTCTTTCGTTGATGATTTTCTTTTACCACACTAGCAACATGAGGCTTAGCATTGCCATGCAGCAAAATGACCCCATCCGTAAGATTTTCTGGACGTTCCCATCTTATTGCTTGATGAAGCTTGTTCAAAGTTTCATTGTACAAATTTGCATAGACATTTAGTCCAGGTTCCTTAAACTCCGTCAACAGGGGTCCTGGTAGAAAGAAAATGTTAACATCACCTTAGAAGTAAGAATCTGCAATGGCTGCATACCCTCAACCTATAAAAATTGTAGCACCGCACGCTGATCAAACTTGGACGGATTTTCAACAACAAACGCCATTTCGAAATCGAAGTATTAAAAGTCAGAATGTACGGCAATATTTTAGTGGATATCATAATTTTCAGTCATTTGTTAATTTTTGCCAAAATTCCATCTTAGCAACCCTTTGTTTTGTTTAGTTTATCGTTTGTTACTCGATTGTTTTCACTGTTTCGACAATAACATATTGTAGTTTAGTGCTTATTAAAGTGGCTAACACCCACGGTGCTCGAGATTTAGCTAAACGGCAGCAGAAAGCCATTATAATGTGTCGCAAGCAAGGAACGACCCACAAAAAGCTAGTGTTGCACGATTCGCATTATTGATGGAAATATTCTTCGCTTGTGTCGCAGCTATCCACGGCTTACGGCATCGGACATTGCCAGGAATATGGAATATATCGATTCCTGGTCCATCTATAGGCACCATACGCCGGTGTCTTTAGGCTGCGGGACTAAATGGCAGGCGACCCGCGAAGAAGCTGTACATTTCACCAAATAACAGGAAGAAGCGAGTAGAGTGGACACTAGACACCTCAGCAATAGCCTGATCTTCTTTGGAATGATGCAAGCAAAGTTTATGATGTGTGGCAGTAACGGCATAAAGTGGATTCGTGGATCTACAGAAAAACGTTTTGACCCAAAGTACCAAATGCCTAGAATGAAGCACAGAGATGGTTCGGTCATGGTGTGGGGTGCCTTCACCGCAAAAGGAATAGGTCCTGTATATTTTTGAGAATGTGATGCTTCCGTATTTAAAGCTTTTCCTTAGTCGTGGTTTCATATTCCAGCAAGACAACGCCGCGAAGCACCATGCAGTGGATGCACAGGAGTGGTTCCGATGGCGTCGGGTGACGTCTATGGACTCGCCAAGCCATACCAAGTTTGACCTAAACCTTACAGAGCTATTGCGGGATGAGCTAGAGAAGCGTCTGGTACACAAAAGGACAAAGAATGACCGATAAGTTTGCCCAACTGCAAGAAGAGTGGAAAAAGATCCCTCAGTTACAAAATACGTACTTCTTGAGTCCATGCTTAGACGTTGTCAAACAGTCATTAATACTAAAAGCTTTGTCACAAAATATTAAAATTTTTTGTTATATAGAAGTTTTTGAAATAGAAAACGCAATAAAAAGTTTAAAAAAAACAATAAATCAGCCGGAGAAGATGGGGTGCTTCCTGAAATGTTAAAAGCTGGCGGGGAAAAATTATTAAACCACATAAACGATACCATTAAACTGGAATAACGCCATAGTGGTTTTGCTACACAAAAAAGGAGACAAAACAAGATTGGAAAACTACAGACCAGTAAGTCTCCTATCACAAGTGTATAAGTTGTTTACAAACAGACTAACAAATAAACTTTACCAATATCAGCCATGTGAGCAAGCAGATTTTCGTAAGGGATTCGGCACAAACGATCATCTCCAAGCAGTGCGAAATCTTATACAAAAGAGTATAATATGCCACTACATCTAGCCTTCGCAGATTTCGAAAAGGCATTTGATTCTATAGAAATACTAGCTATCCTAAATTCATTACAAAACAGCTGTGTAGACCACAGTTACACAAATATAATCCGGAACATATATGATAAAGCAACTTTAACAGTTAAACTGCATACACAAACAAACCCTATAAAAATGAAAAAGGGGGTAAGACAGGGAGATACAATATCTCCCAAATTATTTACATT
>JABXWE010045226.1:0-15046 GCA_014611495.1 Limonius californicus
ACTAAAACAGAAGTAATTATCTGATGGACAATGATGTGTAAATTAATAATCGTCTGAGCGATCTAATCAAAGGGTTAATATTTGATCCACGTATTATCAACAAACTATTCGTTCAACCAGGTAACGCCCCCCCCCCCCCCAGTAAATTACACTAAAGCAGCAGCAAAAGATTTCCGAGTCGTTTCTTTGTTTCATGTTTCTATATTATGGTGTTGTTTAATTGCGATCCTCGTCTGTCATTGGCGCATGCACGGCTCAATTCCAACACTCCATCCCTACGATAAGTACACACACCCAAACTTATATGGAATCACCCAGTATTTCCGATTTTGTTAAGTACTACTGAAATTTTGTTAATGGAAAATGAAAGGCACTTTATATTAAACCAGTTTAATTATTAACAATAAAAAAAATAAATGCTTGAAATTAACAAAAATGCACTAAAAATGTAAAAATCCAAGAATTGGAATGGTTTTTTAAAGAAAAATAAAAACTTGTTTTTCACTTTATTAGTCAGTGTTGCCACCTCTAGCCCTAATACAATCTTCGATCCAACGGGGAATGCTTGAGGTAAGTTTGTCCATTCTTCTAGAGCGGCTTGAATGAGCTGATACACATTTCCTGGATTATCCCTTCGAGCTCTAATTCTTCTTTTAATGAAATCCCACACTTGCTCAATGGGATTAATATCAAGTGAACAGACAAGCCATCTCAGAACAGTGACATCTTCTGTTTCCAGAAAGTATGTGGCAACTCTGCTGGTATGTGGAGGGGCATTATCATGCATGAAAATGAAAATATTTCCCATTACACCTTTCCACAGCCTAACTATGGGTTCTAGTACCAAATCGACATACCGGCGACACGTTACACTTTGTCGCAAGGGACGCGAAGGAGTTTTTTCTCCCAACATAATACCTGCCCAAAACATTACAGTTCCTCCTTTATATCTGGCAGTTTGCAGTCTAGCTTGTCTGCCTCCATCTCGAATTCGACGGTCATCTGATCTCAGACCAATTCTGATTTCATCTGAAAAAGGATATTATGCCAATCTTCAATTGTCCAGTTCTGATGTTCCAGACACCAATTCAGTCGATCAATTTTGTTAACTTAACTGTCTCCTGCTAAATAAATTTCGAGTCTCTTTCGTATTGTTTCAACTGAAATACCAACACCTGTAGCCTGCAAAATTTGCCTTTGGAGCTCCGGATGAGAAAAGGTTGGATTTCTTCTAGCTATTTGAATTAAAAACCGGTCTTGTCGATAACTATTCACTAGTTACTCTGCGACGACTTTGTCTAGGCTTATTCTTGAGCGTTTCCAATTCTAAAAATCTTACATAGATTTTTGAAACAACGCCCTGCGAGACGCCCACCGTTGCTACGATTTGCCTTTGTGACATTCCCTGTTCAACAAGAGCAACAATCCTTCCCCTCTGAACATCTGTCAAACCTATGTAGGGCATATTACCTTTTTTGAACACAAAGTTAAATTTACTCCGACACTTCGATTTTACAACTGGACACAAATAACAAAATTTTTCCATGTGCATGTGATCAACTTTTATCAATTAGTTATCTTATTTCCAACAAAAACTTTTATCTCTTATCTGCATAACAAGTTTTCATAAATTTATTATTAGTAAGAAATACTGAATGATTCCGTATAGGTTCGGTTGTGTGTACGCAAGGGATATGTGAAACGCGGTTTCAGCAATACAATCTTGTTTATTAATTAAATAAAAATGTTCAACAAAAACGCTTGCAACACAGTCAATGATATTTTCATTGATACACAAAAATAAGTAAATTATTTTTAGTAATTTTCTACTTAATTGAAAGATATGTAGGTAGGTAGATAAAATAAAAAAAGCAGTAATTGTTATTAAACTCCCTTTTTTGGTTTTTCAGTAAAATGGTAATTATTTTGTGTGTATAAATCTCATCATACACATGCTCCGCATTCTACCTAGTTTTATATATACTTTTCCAATGCAGCCACCATTTATTAAGCAACCAAATAATAACAACTTAGTAAACGGCTATATATTATTTTTAAATAAGTATATTGATACTTACATCACAGAAAAAAAATCAAATTTCCAACACTTAAATAAAATCTATCTAAAACATGAAAACATAACTATTAAGGAATTATATGTTAATCATTATAAAAATATACAACTACTACGTTTATATTACAAATGGAAGAATAAATTGCACTGTCGTTAAGAGAAGATAATTTAAGCTGAAATGAAACCCTAAGCCCAGAATCTGTGCTTTAGTAAGAAGGTCTGTATGGAAACTAGATCTACGTATACAAATAATTTTTTACACACACATATGGTCGTAATATTATTTTACATTATTTGATTTTTCTTATTTAAGGACACGTACTGTAGAAATATATTGATCTCTAATAATTTGTCAAAAGAAAACATGCTAGTAACAATTAATGTTAAAATGGGCAGGTTGTAGTTTCTTATTTTTTCCCGAAGGTATCTTTATTCTGGTATCCAGAGACATATCCAGCTCCATCGACAACATCTTTTCTACCAGAAATTCCCTTCCCTTTTCCACTGTCATCGAAGCGTTGTTTATGAGATCCAGTGTATTTCGAAGTATCCGTTAATCTATCCACTGCAGCGCCAGCTTTCACATGCTAAAACAACAAGCAGAAACATTAGGTAGTCAATTTTTGGAAATAATTAGTACCTACATGATTATTATCGAGTCAAATTTAAATAACCATGAAGTAAAATACTCACGCCAACGCCAGTAAATCCAGGCTGCCCACAGTTGGCCAATTTGTTCTTAATATCTTCGACCTCCACCTTTTTATTCTTGGCTAAATCTTCAAGAAATTTATTATAGTCGTCAAAGCTAATTTTCTGTGACTTCAGCTTCTTGAAATATATGCCGGTGTCTGTGGTTGTAATTTTCTTCCCATCAATGACTTTGGCTTGTTTCATCCATTTGTCACTCTGAGAAAGGGTTATGTGTTTGCCATCCGATTTGGTGTCACCAAATTTGGAAAAGGCTTTAAAAGCTTCCTTGAAAGAGCCTGGCGCGCCTGGTGTCGTAGGAGTGCCTGGAGTTGGAGAAGCTGGTGGTTTATCACCTTCGCCGTTTTCTATTTTCAAATTTGCCACTTGGGCTGTTGGAGGCGCTCCGTTGGCATCGGCAGACATTTTCCTGTAAAAAATGTGTGCATTACTGTTCTGCATAAAACCATTTCCTTCGTATTGAGAGTATGCTGCACTAAATTATGGTAAGAAATAATGCAAAAGTTATAACAACAGCAAATAGGATTTGATTGATTATTTTTTATAATTTATCAACTATATTTTTTAATTTTTGCCGACTGAAATTAAACATGGACTTTCTTACAAAACAATTTTATAATTATGCAATTAAATTTTTAATGCTTATGTTTAGTCGCCCCGGTTATATTAGTAAATGTTTCTAAAGCATTTAGTAAACGCTATAATATATTCTTTAAGGCTTTCACGGTTTCTCGAACTGTCAATATTACAATTTACTTTCGGCTTAGACCCCGTCTTCATTTGGGAACTACACCCAGCATTATCAGGTAAGGCCCGAACTGTAGCTTGTCTGCCTTTACAAGCATTTGCTCTAGAAGTTTGAGCCATATTTGTTCGTAGGCCTTGCCTGCCTAAACAGGGCCGGATGCTTATATTAATCAAACCTTGGGGCGGACAAGGATTTGAGCTTGATGTATTTTGTTTGCCAGGACAATACTACTTAATCGGCTTATGCCTGTTAGCTGTTTGTGAACCCATACAGACTAACGTTTCGCAAGACATTGCAGCTTGCATTTCCAGAGTGAATAGAACACTGAAGTCAAATCCGGGAAGCGGAGGTATTTAAACCTCTTTGAGCCAGTCGGGCAGAACGACGGAGTTCTGGTTGGCTGTCACCGTTGGGCAAGGACGGATCCGGTGGAGCGTGATCGTGTGATCGATGATGCGTAGGAGTCCTTAGAGGATAAACTACTGGAGTCCAAGCTTTACTGAGTCTAAAACCATCCTCCCTGTTTATGTTGTTAGGTTGTTTTCAATTTCAATTGCTTCACGTATGATACGAGGGAAGTAATGAGGCACTCTGGCGAGTACCCGAGCATTGTCAAAGTCCATCTTATGTCGAGTTAAACCAGTATGTTCAGCAACCGCAGATTTTGTGATGCGTTTATGTTTGCAATCACCTTTGTGTTCTCGCAATCTTAACTCAATGGAACGACCAGTTTGTCTGATGTAGTTTGAGCCACAGGAGCAAGGGATATTGTAGATTCCGGCTGATTTTAAATTTGATATGTGATCCTTTACGGATCTGAAACCGTTTCCCAAAGTTTCATTAGTCCTAAAGACTATCTTTATGCTGTACCTTCTAAGAACATGCCTAATCTTATCAGTAGTGCCTTTACTGTAAGGTAGAAAAGCTAAGCTTTCCGGAGGTGCCAGTTCCTCCTTACCCTTGGGCTGTTCCGCATTGCAGATTGCTCTCTGTATTTCTGTGGCTGTATAACCATTTTGTTGTAACGACATCAAGAGATGAGTTTTCTCTTGTTGTAGGTGTTCTGCATCTGAGATTCGAACTGCTCTGGTTGTTAGAGTTTTTAGCACAGTTGCTTTCTGCATCGGGTGATGATGCGAATTTGCAACTCATCAAACTCAGTTATTATCAGAAAGTTGCTGAATCACTACGAGTTAACAAATTTTCAACAGGAACATGTGCAAATAGCCACTGTTAAAGTTGAAGATTGGAGCGGCCCGATTACCTTATCAGCTATTAGATATCCTCCTCCACTGACTAAAAAATAAAAAAAATTAACGAATGTTTACATACGTTAGGTCACAGATGTATTTCTGGTGTAAGCTATAACACTGAACATTAGCAGTGCGGTTTCCTCCGGGAAATCCAAAGAAGAAGAGAGTTCTTTAAAGCAATTTAAAGTAAAGATCTACATCTATCCATCCGAACCCCAACGGAGTGGAACAAAATTCTAGCTCTCGTTGACTTTTATGTAACCGAGTTCATATTTGAATCACTCTTATGCTAGTCTCTTATTCCACTATTGCCCATACGCCTCCTCCATTTCCATTTTCAGTTACTTTTCTTACGTCGCCTCCTTGACTTAGCGGAGACTGTCATTTCCCATGTTTCTGATCCATGATCTCCATTATTGAATGACGTTACATCTTCACTCGGCAGTGTACCTAGAATTATGTACTACCCATTTTCCTTTAGCTGGTTTGAGTGTGTTTCGCATCTTTCAGTGTTATATGTAACATTGGTCTTCCCATGTGCCTTTGTCTTGGCAAGTCTATCTATATTATGCATTGTAAAAGTTTAAACTTGCACACCGCACTGGAAGAATACACTAATAAAACACAAGGCTTCACATATGTAATTTGATATTTTCGTTTTTTATAATATATGAAATGCGCCTGAAAAGTAATGTAAATGATTTCCAAAAAAACATTTTTTTCAAAAAACGTACGAGGGGGTTCAAATTTGACCTGCATTTTATTTTTTTTCTGAATGCAATTGAAGAGATACTGCAAAGCGAATTCATCGAAGTAGGCATGTTAGTCAACGCCATAAACAATTGCAACTTGATTGTATCAATACTGTCAGTTGTATTAAGAATGTCGTGCAACAATGTGTCAATTCTGTTGCACAATGTGTAATTATTAAATTTCTTTTCGATGAAGGTGTGAAAGCGACTGATATTCATCAGAGACTTCAAAAATAGTTAGAGGAAAAGTGCTTATCACTCAGAACAGTCTTTGAATGGCGTAAATCCTTCCAAGATGATCGTGAACGCGTATCGTACTTGCCACATGCTGCCAGTCCAGCGTCTGCTGTGAATCTTGAGAACATTCAAAAAGTTGACCAGCTGATCCGGAGCAATAAGAGAATATCTGTGAAGGAAATGGCTGGAATTGTAAATATTAGTGTTGGTAGTGTACAAACTATTGCCACAAGCTTAAATTTAGTAAAATTAACGCCAGGTGGGTTCCAAAACAACTTTCCGCGGAACAACAGCAGAAACGACTTCAGGTTTGCAGAGAACTACGGTGTCGCTATGAAAGCGGTGACTTTTTGTCACGTACCATAACAACTGGTGAGACCTGGGTCCACCATTATATCCCAGAAAGAAAGAATGTTAGCATGAAATGGCGTCGCTCAAGCTCACCTCCGCCCAAAAAATTCAAAACACAACCATCGGCTGGCAAAATTATGGCGACTTGTTATGTTCTTTTAAAATTTGCCGCTACATTTGAATTAATGTCCTACTCTAATTGCCGCTTCATAGGAATCAAAAACGTTATTTTAATTGCCATTTTTATGTTAATAACAGTTTTCGCTATTTTGTTTTTCCCAGATTGAGTTATGTTGACAGTTCCCTTTGTAAGCCGAAATTGCCGAATATTGTTTTGTTTGCACCTGACCCTGGGCGCTTTCTGCGAATTCACGTGCCGAAATTGTTCTGGAATATTTCATGATATTTCGTAATATGTTGCAAGATTTTTGGGGGAGATGCGGATTCACTTCGCGTCAGCTCTTCAGTTGGCCTTAGATCTTCACCAGACTCCGGTCTTCGAAATTCCATCAATCGGGGGCCGTAAATGAATTGACTGCTGCAAGGGGCGGCTTGGGGTTTTTCGATGTGTATACCTTGTGTTATTTTGGTTTCGCTGTTTTACCATGGGGTGAAAACAGAACATCGACAAGTGTCGGATTCATAGAAGTACGCTAGGATTTTAACCCAAAAGAAAGGCAATTCATTGCGAATTTGCCCAACCCCTTTGGCGGATTAATATCGAGCCCATTTCCTGTCCCTTTGGTAGTGCTGTGCTGCTACAAACTACGACGGTTGTGCAGCAGATTCATCTCGGAATTTTCCCGAAGAACGTCGACCTTTTTGCCCAACATCTCCAGACGGTTCCCGCATCTTGTAAACCAAATTGTGCCTGTCTCCGCTTCGCTACTACAAATCAAGGTAAAGAAACTAAGTTTTTTTTTGTTGCGAAGAAAGTACCAGTTATTTTATGTAGTGAAAAAGAAACCCTTTTGTTTACGCGCAAACTTGCAAAATTCCAAGTGACTGAACGTTTTTGTCGTTTGTAACAAGAGGGACCTTCAGTCGCAGATAGTTTTTTGTATTACTAAAGGTAAAGGTTAATTATATCTATATTGTGTTATCGTGTAAGCTCTGACGCCGCTGGTCTTTTGGGACCATTTACGTATGCCAGTGACGGCAAGTCCCTTTGCTTGAGTGCTCAATTTGACTATCTGTAAAATAGAGTTATTAAAATCACCTTTTGCTGTCATTCTTTTGTATTGCCAATAATTTCATTATATGTGTTTTATAATTCAGTATATCTTTTATTATTTGTATTTGTTTGTGCATGAATTTTGTAAGCTTCATATATATATATATATATATAGGAGGAGGCACAATAAAGGTGAGTCTGGTTCCCGTAAGCTGCTGGCCTCTCGGCCTTCCACGAGGACCTACAATCAGCTGTGATTTGGAAGGTGGCGCCCACTAATTTTGACCCACTCTGTACACAATTAGGAAGATTTCCTCCCGTAAGCGATTTCCGTGAACTCCCCCAACTCCTCTGAGCTAAGCTGTAGACCTTTTTTGGCCCGTAACAGACTGTATTCTGGGACGCTATTGGAGCAATTTACGTGGATTTTCTCGAAGAAAGGAAAACGATTAATTCCGCTTATTACAGTGAGCTTCTTGGAAAGGTTAAGCTGGTCATACGAATATAGAGACGCGGTCTCTTAAGCAAGGGCGTTATTCTACTGCATGATAACGCTCGCCCACATACAGCCCATCTAACGAAAAATACATTAGCTAAATTGGGCTGGGAAGTATTGCCTCACCCCCCCATATAGTCTGGACTTGGCCCCAAGTGACTTATCTTTTTGGGCCACTCAAAAGTTCTTGGGAGGCAAGCGATTTGCCTCAGGAGGAAGTGAAGAATGTGGTGCAAAATTGGCTAAGTCGTCAACCAAAATACCGGAGCGATGGGACAAGTGCATTTTAAATAGGGGTTGTTACTTAGAAAAATGATGTATACATAATATTAATATATAGTTTGTATCGACCAGAAAAAAATAAAATGCAGGTCAAATTTGAATCACCCTCCTATAATTGGGCTCGATCACCTTCAAAGGAAGTTCCCTGGGACTGAACACAACGATTCCAGTGATGTTGCCATTCTTCGAAGCAGTGCTGGGAGTCTTCTTGTGAGAGGCTGTTCAAGGCCGTTGTCGCGACTAATTGGACGTTTCCAATAGTACCTACCAAATTGTCCTTTCAAGTAAGCTAATAGCCAATGACTCATTGTCATGGTGAAGGATCTACGTTTTGGTAACGTCAGTTCACACTTGCAAATTGTTTCTCCTCAAACGTCGACCCCGATCCAGAGTAGCCTTGATTGAGGCCACATTTTCATCGGTTCTTGACACTGGGGGTTGCCTTGAACGCTGTTCATCCTCAACGGCTTCCCTTCCCTTCTTGAAGGCCTTGTGCCACCTTAAAACGTGGGCAGACGACAAAGCTGTTTCAACGTATACTGTCTTCAGCATCTCTAAAGTTTCTGAACCTTTTCTCGCAAGTTTCAAGCAATATCTAATAGGGTAAATATACACACCTTCCACCGGTTTTATATTTTATATTTTATTATTTATTCTCATTTGTCATTACTTTTATTTTGATATGGTTTATTTTTAGTCCTATATCTTGCGATCCCTTTTCCAGTTAGATTAACATGGGGTCAACTTCTTCTTTAGTTTCGGAAGTTACTTTAACATCATCCGGAAAAAGAAAGTAGCTTAGTGTAGCTTCATGTATTCATTCCTTTATTTCCTAGAGTAGTCTGAAACCGTGGTAAATAGTTTAAGCCCCAAATATGCCAGCTACACGCAAAGATCAAGCTTTTCACAAATAAATTAGCCAGCTAAATTCCTAACTGGATTATACACAATCGACCACTTACATACATGCTGTCAAAATTTTGATCAGAAAGCTAATCGAATATCAAATATCATTATATGTTGTCTTGGTAGATTAAGAGAAGGTAATTGACTGCGTGAAACATTGTGCTAAATAGTAGAGTAGATTACAGATACTTAATGATCGTTAGTAACATTTATACAAATATTGTATTACCTGTCAAGCTCCACGGCAACATAAACTTGGTACCAATAAAAAGAGATGCTTATCGGAGAGTAAGGTTATGGGTCTATAGTTTGATAAATCATTCTTGTCTCTTTTACATAAACATTTAACGCGTTTTTCGTGTTTTTTTGAATATTTCGGGCAAGACTTCATGTTTTTCTGCTGTTTTATCGTTCTTCACATTCTTCGAAGCAAATCTACTTAATTTCTTCTATACGAGGTTTGTAAATTAAATGATCAGACTGGTAGCGTAGCGTTCGATCTGGCAACACTGGGGACGCGAGAGTGCAATGGGCGGCAGGTGAACATGTGATACGCCTTCAGTACGAGTTTAAACTCGCTAGAGTCGTTTGGTTGTCCATAGCGATTTTTTTCGTGAAACAGTTTCTTCTAGTGCGTCCTGAAAATAAGTGACATCAATTTCGAGCAATGATGTGCTATCAGGTTTTGATTCAGACTTGGGCACAGTGCAACCGAAACTTTTTGCAAAACTTCGGCAGGCCTACGGAGACAGTGTTTTGTCAAGGGCCCAGGTTTTTCGGTGGTTTAAGGCATTTTCAGAAGTAAGACAGTCGATTGAAGATGAACCTCGCAGCGGAAGCCCTTCATTTTCAAGAACCGATGAAAATGTCGACAGAGCCCGGGATCTTGTGGGTTCAGATCGTCGGTTGACAGTCAGAATGATCGGAGAAGAGTTGAATTTGATTCACACCGCCGCTCATCAGATTTTGACCAATGAATTGGGGATGAGAAAAATCTGCGCAAAAATGGTTCCGAAAAACTTTTTTTGGAATCGATTAAAAATGATCTCCATTGTCTGGAACGTGTCATTACTGGTGACGAGTCTTGGGTGTTTGAGTATGACCCGGAAACCAAGCGCCAGCATGGAATGGCACACTTGAACCTCTCCAAGGCCAAAAAAAGCAAGAATGAGCAAGTCGAAGATCAAATGCATGCTGATTTGCTTTTTTTATAGCTAGGGAATCGTTTACAAAGAGTTTGTGCCTCACGGCCAAATAGTTAATCAACACTTTTACAGAGAGATTCTTGAAGGACTTCGAAAAAGGGTCATGCGTTTGAGACCAAACATCAAGAACAACTGGGTGTTGTATCACGACAATGTGCCTTGTCACACAGCAATTTCAATAAACGATTTTTTGGCTAGTAAGACCATTCCTGTGGCTCCAAAACCTCCTTATTCGTCCGACTTGAGTCCTTGTGACTTTTTCCTCTTCCCGAGACTGAAAAATCACCTCAACGGACATCATTTAAGGGACACTGGAAATCATTCAAACGGCTGTAACCAGCCAGCTGAGGAGTGGAAGAACCGTCTCCAGCGCTGTGTGGCTTCCCAAGGCAGTTATTTTCAACTAGACAATGTTGAATTGTAATTTTATTCAAACATAAAAAATTGAAAAAAATCAGTCTCATTACTTAATTTACACATCTCGTACTTTTGGAGCATGTAAACCTCTGAAGGTATGCTCAACAACTGAAGTCTAATGACTGCCATTGTGGAATTGGAAAAGTTGTACATTCACACCCCGCTTAACGCCGAGGATGCGTTCTTGAGACGTAAAACGCTGTCTAAAACAGCGCTATGCGGGTACATTATCAAATTGAGTAGAAACATTGCTATAGCAGTGCGTGTAAGTTACATCTTAGAGAAGAGGCCAGACTGTGGATCCTCTAAATATGACTTCTGTTTTAGGTAGTCGTCGAGAGACGACTGCATTTTCTTAAGTTTCTTTGTCATCGAATGTAACAGGTGCGGAAAATCATGTTAAGAATGCTGATCTTAAGAAGCTTTACGAGCTTCTACAATTTTTATAATTGCAGTCAAATATTGTAATGTAGTAAACGTGTTGCAACGAATCAGCGCTATGCGGGGTCCAAGTGTACTTGTATTGTTACGGAAGCGTAATCTAAGTTTTCTAAAAGTTTTAAATGGTAAGGGGTTCCCATAATAATTCTACAGCATTTTAATATATCAAGTCCTTTAATATTGCTGTTTAAAAATTGAGTAATCCTAAAGGGTGTTGCCACCCGCATTTCATGCACGCAAGTATGTTAATAAAGTATAACCGCAGGATGATGTCATTAATGAGTCGAGTAATAAAATGTGCATATTTATCTGAAAGTGTATATTTCAGAAAACGTAAAACACTTTCAACATCATTTTTATTGCAAACTCGTAATCTGATGCCCTTAATGAAGCAAAGTAGTAAGGTGGTGGCTTGTTATCATGCTATCACGCACTGCTAATGTAATGATAATGCACGGGGTGTGGTTTGAGCTTGTTAATTTGTGTTGGTTATTTTAGAGCACCTAATTTATGAAAGAACCGCTAAAAATGGTAAATACCGCTTGTTTAAAAATAAAAACTAAAACATGCAATATTTAAAAAAGAAACATAGTTGTGCCAGAAGGTAATAAAAGTACCAATTTGTATTCATCCTTGTATATTTAAAAACTTTTTATGAGAATTTTATGATGGAAATGAAATACATGGAAATTATATTTATTAATGAAATTGTATGCGCCAGTTAGAAAATGTTAATTATCTTGTTTATTTGGTGTACCGTAGTAATGTGTATTGCCAAAGGAGATAAATTTGTATACTTCAACGTTTTCATGAAGACTCAGGGTTACAGTAATACTAAATTGGCGCCTGCGTGGCGCATCTCGCAACTAGTCGACCTGAGTTCGACTCCCGTTGTAGCCGGAATTGTTTTTTAATCTGGAGGTCCGGGGATGACTTGATAACATAGCCATGGGAGGGTTTTAATGGATGGGTCATTTAAAACTCGTGTTTAGCACTACGTGGGCTGATCTGAGGTAAGTATTGGGATGGTGCAGGAATCTGGGGGGTTTTCGGCAACTTTATGATTCTTAAAAAAAGGAAATAATAAATAATAAACGCCTCGACAGAAATACAACAAAAAGCGCATAAATGAATAAAATACGCTAAAGTAAGTTATCTAACTAGCATAACTCCAACTATGGGTTATTATTGTTTTTTCAAACTAAACCTCTGTGGTCTAACAAGCTATAACAGAAACCTAACCTTAAATATCCCATCTTAAAATTTGGCAATAATCGACCTGTTCTAGAGCAGATTTTTTAAAAACACTACGGAAATTATACCTAAATTAAAAAGTATTTCTACGTCGTGTATTATCTAACATTTCCATTAATTATTAAATCGAAATGCTAGTCAACGCCACCTTTTGTGTACAAATAGCAGATTCACAAAAATATTTCGTTCTTTGTGCTTCATTTATTTTTCAATTCACAAAATTATTTCTAATTTTATTACGCACAGAAACATTTTTCGTCAGATTTACAGACAAAAAAAGTATTTTGGAGTGTCAGAAAATTGTAAAAATGTATAATAAAGTAAGAAATATTTTATTTCGTCAACACAAAAATTGTTTCTCGGAAAAAAAGATTTCAGTTTTTAATTTTTTCCCCAAAGGATACTTTTTTATCCGAAACGGTTTTAATTATTTATATTAATAACATTTTTGCATTGAGAAAAATAGCCTCTACAGGAGGTGGCGTTGATTCTCACACGGATTCAAAGTATAATGGAAATGTTATATAACACACACTTCACGTAGAAAACCCCTTAATAGATACTTACTGTAAAAAACCTCTAAAACGCTTGTTCGGGCAAAGATAATGGACAACCCCTGAATTACAGGTGTATTTGTCGATTATTATTGGCAGGTTAGATTTTTGTTTTGTTTGCCTAACGAGATGTATCAAACGTAACGAAACTGATAGGTTGAACCTTGTCGAATTACATCAACTAGAATTAAATATCAGCTTACGATCTCTATTGACAATTAGATAACACACTTTAATTTTGCGAATTTCAGTACTACTACGTTAAGTCATGTGTTAGCTAACATTTCCATTACACCTTAATCCTACGTAAGTAATCTACGCCACCTTATAAACTAGTACAAGCTTTTCCCAGACGAAAGTAAATGTATTCTGTTTATAAATTTTTTTTCCAGAGTACAATTTCTTTAAGAAGATAAAAAGTAGTTATAATAAATTTGTTAATAATTATTCATGAGATTCTTTTTACTTTTGTAGTTCAACCGGTCATAATATTTTTTTTATATCAAAATTATTGATACACTATTTTTTCCATAAATTGTTTTAGTTAAGATAATAAAATCAACTTATATTCTTAAACTGGTCCAAACGTCGCCTCATATTTATTTCCTTCGCAAGTGAAGATGTCTAGCCAATACTGACATACATCCTAAAGGGACACACCCTTTTGTAGAGCGACCCAGTGACCTGCCTGCTCATTATTTCCGGTTGCGTGCCCGGAAATGCAAATTAAGACGACTTAATAGGTAGAATTAATATTCTGCGCGGTGTTCAGGCTAGTGCAATGTAAATAAACGCAATAGAGGACTAAAATGACAATTATTTATTTTATTGTAAGTTTTTTTTTTAATTGTTTGTAACCAGATCGACATTTCTGTCATACATGGTTTAGTTAATTTAATTGAATGTCCATATAATAACTAAAGCTATTTGTTCGTTAAGTAAATTATAGTGTAATTATAAATTATAATAAAATTCAACAAAATCATGTGACTCATCACTTAATCATCATCAGATGTGGTTAGTAAGTCTTGAGTTAAGCGCCTCTTCAGCCTGGTGTGGATCCTACGTTTTTCCTGTGAAAAGAGTCCAGCACTAGGGCAGTTGCTGATATTGTGGAAGAATTTCTTCGATGATTTTTTAATGAAATCTTTTATCGACGGGATTTCGAGCTCTGTCTGGATTTGTGAGTTTCGCACGAACCACGGTGCGTCGACTGCTAAACGAAGAACTTTATTTTGCAGAACCTGCAGTTTTCTGATGTATATTTTAGACGCAGCCCCCCACACAGGACACGCATATGTTAACACTGGTCTTAATATCGCTTTATATATCAGCGTCGCGCACTTAATTTTTAGTGAAGTCTTTTTTATTATTGGGTATAGTTTAGAAATTCTGGCGTAGCCAGCATTTAATTTCTTGTTAATGTGTATTCCCCAACTGAGTCGCGTGTCAAGATATACACCCAAATATTTTACCGGGGTTTGTTTATTTTTCCAACTGACAAGCTGATTGTTGATAACGAGGTTTGGAGAATCACGTATTCTTCTTAGTGCAAAGATTTTAGCTTCAGTTTTTTCTTGATTTATAGTTACACACCATTTGTTGCACCAGCCTACAATTTCATCTACAGATATTTGTAGCAAATTGCTAAGGGTTTCTAAGTTCTCACTTTGTACTATAATTGCTGTGTCATCTGCAAACATCGACACTGAACTTTGTGTGGGATTAGGTATGTCGATCCCTGTGGAACTCCGGCTTTTATGTGACCAGTTGATGAAGTTGCATTGTTTATTTTAACTACAAATGTTCTATTTTGAAAATAGGAATAGATGATCCGTGTGATGTAGTTCGGAATAGGAAGATGCATCATTTTGTATAGAAGGCCATTTATCCATATTCTATCAAATGCCTGCTTAAAATCCAAAAAGGAAGCTGCAGTATACTTTTTGTTTTCAAAGGCTTCTTCTATTATTTGTACTAGTCTCTGCAGTTGGTGTGTCGAAGAGAAGTTGCTTCTAAAACCGAATTGAAACTCGGGGATAATGTTATGTTCTTCCAGCACGTTACATAATCTGGTTTTAATAATTTTTTCCAGTATCTCAACTCAAATCGTATGTATACAGGGCATATTCCACGCCATTCTTTGTTGTCCTATATTTAGGTCTTGCAGCAAATTAAGAAGAATTAACGT